>KQ962534.1:140181-157838 GCA_001563735.1 Leucoagaricus sp. SymC.cos
GTACAGTCATCCATCATATTGGCAACAAGCAGTGAGAGGGCATGAAGCTCCCTCAAAGGATGCCAGCATGTAAATGTAAGCACCACAGGGTAACTATGATGAACTGGTGAAGGTACAGAGGAGCAAGGCTATAACTTTGCAGAGAGAAAAGAAGATGGAGGAGTAAACTTGACTCAATGCTAATGAAAGGCCCAGTGCTACCACTTACTGGACCAGAAAAGATGGGCACAGTGGGAAACCAGCCCAAGAGAAGAGAAATAAGTCAAGTGCAAAAGAGCATCTGACTAAAATAGCAGTAGCTTATTCAGCTGAACCACAGATTCAGGGGCCATGAGAGTGACTAGGGGAAGAGCATGGCCCAAGCATACCAGAGCATGCTCAGACCAGTGGGGGGGCTCTAACTGACTGCCAAAGCAGAAGGGAGTGGGGAAGAAGAGAGTGGAGGGAGCAGAGACTGCTTCACTCAATGCAGAAAGAAGGAGGGCACAGGAGTGAACTCTAACTGGATGCTGAAAGAGTAGATGGATGTTGGGAAAGCCTAGACATCCCAGCCACAGTAAGGAGTGGATGCTGTGAACCCTAAACAGTGAGGATATATGAACTGTGAGTGACCCAGAAGGTGGCAAGATTGTGAAGGTAGTAGTATGTGGGAAAGAAGGGTTAAGGGAAAATGCAATCACAACACACAAAAGCACAATACAGGTCATGTGTCCACATCACCTCATACACCCAAGTGTCTCATAACACTGTATCACACATATAGCAGAGTGGCTACTCTCACACAACATCATGGTCAGGAGAAACAGAGACAGAATTGCATAGCTCAGATATGTTGCAAGAACATGAAGGAATGAATCAAGGACTACCACCTAAACCAGTTATCACTCAAATGATAATACAAACCCAAACCAAATCATTCATACCAGAATCAGGATATTTTGATAGGTCCAGAGCAAAATGGGATGATTAGTGGAGAAGCATAATGTTCTACATCAGAGGAAATAACATTGACCACAACAGACACTGAGTTACTGCAGTCCTCTCAAGGATAAAAGGAGGAACAGCAGGATCCTTTGTATCAGTCACAATGAAGGACATGTTGGGAGGAAGTTGGTGGCCAACTTTCAATTGGGACAATTGGGTTAAGGAACTTGAAACAAAGTTCTCAGATGGAATGGGAAAAGGAGAGGCTGAATGGAAGATCAAAGAATTTAGACAAGGAAGGATGCACATTCAAGACTTCTTGATTGAGTTCAAAGTCCTCAAATAAAAGGCCCAGACAGTTGATGGCCATGCACTCTTCTTATTAAAGAAGAATATTTGCCCCAACATTATCAAAACTATCATGAGCTATCCATCAGACTACCAATGTGAGAATTACAAGAAATAGGTAAACACTATCAGTACTGTTGGAAAAGGATATGAGTTCACCAAAATAAAACAACACTACACCACAGGAAGTGGTATCATTTATGGAGGAAGGGGGCAACTAATAGAGATTGGTCACATGATGCCCAGTTACAAAGACAAGAGTAACCCCAAGTGCTATAACTGCAGCAAGTTTGGCCACATCACAGCCAATTGCCCAGAACCAAAGACCACATATGCTCTAGCCAACAAGGTCCAGTGCTACAATTGTGGCAAATTTAGACACATCTTCAAATACTGTAGGGCCCCACACCTCAACAAGCCTGGCATCAGAAGCCTTACAGAGGATAAAGTTGAAGAAGGAGAAAAGCCAGAAGAGAAGGGTTTTGGAGAAGGCTCAAAGTAGACCATGTGAACTTTCAAGCTAATAGATATAGAGTTTCAAAACAACAATATATTACTTTCCAATGTCAAAACCTGCAGCATGAACTCATCACAACTTCTACAGTCAATCATCAGGCAATGGTCAAGGCCCTTATTGACTCTGAATGTACCCATACTTGTATTTTAGAAGACATAGTTAAGAAACTTGGTATACTCCTGAAACCAGTCCAAGAATCCTTTGAAGTCCTCAATGTAGATGGAACCCAGAGTGGTTACAAACCAATCATGAGCTATGTAGACATTGCTCTAGACACCAAAGGATACAAGGAACAAGTTGAAGCAGTCATCACCACTCTAGGCCCAGCAGACATTTTTCTAGGACACAATCAGCTAACCCATCATAATCTTGAAATCAACTGGAAAGAGGGAATTGTTAGGTTCACAAGATGCCCCCCCAACTGTGAAATCTCTCATCACAACATACATGTTGAACCCTACATTCAGAGAATCCAAGCTGAGGAGGAGGAGGAGAATGAAGAAAAGCAATCTGACCCAACCACAGTAAAAGACTCACCACAGTACATGAAGGCATATACTTACCTGTTCAATAAGACCAACTTTGACCAATTCCCAGAATGTACTCAGTGGGACTACAAAATCAAACTCACCAACAATGCACTACTTGAGCTCAAGGCAAAAATATACCCTATGACATTAAAAGAAGAGGAGCTCAATGTGTTTGTCAATGAAAACCTGAAGTTCAGATGAATCCACATCTTGAAGTCTCAATATACAGCACCATGTTTCTTTATTCCAAAGAAAGATAGCTCAAAACTATATAGTCAAAGATAAGATGCCAATCCCCCTGATCAGTGAGGTAGTAGACAGACTCAAGAATGCCAAACTGTTCAACAAATTCAACATTATTTGGGGATACAATAACATCTGCATCAAAGAAGGGGATGAATGGAAGGCAGTATTTCTGACCAACTGAGGACTGTTCAAGCCCACTGTTATATTCTTTGGATTATGCAACTCTCCCACCACATTTTCACACATGATGACCACTATCTTCTGAGAAATGATCCACAATGGTACCCTGACCAATTACATGGACAACTTTGTTATCCCAGCCCAATCAGAAAAGGAATTACAGGAACAGACACTCAGATTCCTGGAAATTTTGGCACAGCATAACCTGTACTTCAAACAATCCAAGTGCAAATTCAGAGTAACAAAGGTACACATACTGGGAGTAGAGGTTGGCAATGGAAAGGTGGAGATAGAATAACAGAAGATTGATACTGTATAGAACTGGAATGTCCCAGTCAACATCAAAGGAGTAGAAAGCTTCCTTGGCTTTGTAAACTTCTATCAAAGATTCATCAAAGGTTTTAGCAATATTCCACAGTCTCTCAATGCATTGAAAGGCAAAGCCAATTGGAAGTGGGGGAAAGATGAGCAAGAGGCATTTCACACTCTCAAGAAACATATCACTGAAGAACCAGTCCTCACTCTCCCAAAATCAGATGGTAAATTCAGAGTCAAAATTGATGCCTCAGGCTATGTAATAGAAGCTATCTTATCACAGGAACAGGACAGCAAATGGCATCCTATAGCATTCATGTCACAAACTATGACCCTAGCAGAGTGAAACTATGAAATCTACAACAAGGAACTCCTCACCATAATGGAGTCACTATGTGTATGGAGACAATATCTCCTTGTTGCCAGAGAAACCTACAAAGTCTGGACAGACCATGAGAACCTGAAATACTTCAGGGAACCTCAAAAGCTCAATAGGAGGCAAATGTGATGGTACCTCAAACAACAAGACTACAACTTCATCATTTGACATGTACCTGGCAAGACTAATATTAAGGCCGACATTCTCTCTCACCATGACAAACCTGACTGGCAAGAAGAGAATAAGATGATCATATTCCTTAAGAGCTTTGTTCAACACATGACCACAGAAGAACAATCCACCACTCCCATAATTCTACTACAGTCATCACAGTTTAAGGTACTCCTTGATGAGAGTATAGAGCAGCAAATTCAAGATTACAAGGTCAAAGACATGGAAGTACTGCAAGGACTGCATAGCCCAACAAAGGGGTTCTCTGAGATGGATGGCCTAATCCACTATCACAATTACATCTATGTCCCACTGTGAGATAAGCTATGAGAACAGGTCATCCAGGAGTTCCATGAGGTACTGGATGCAGAACATTCTGGGAAATAACAAGCATTGGAAGTGCTATCAAGAGACTTTTGGTGGCCTGGCATGCAACAAGATGTCAAGAGGTTCATCAAGAGATGTGATGTGTGTCAAAGGACACAAATCCATAGGGAACAAAAGGCAGCTCTGCTACACTCCCTGTCTGTCCCATTATATTCTTGGGAAGAAATCTCAGTAGATCTTATCAGCTCCTTACCTCCCTCAGAAGGACATGACACCATTCTCACTATCATTGATCATTTCAGTAAGATGATATGACTCATCCTAACATCAACATCACTAATGGCAGGACAACTTGCTATACTATATTGAGATCAGATCCAGAAGCTCCATGGCCTGCCAAGGAAGATCATTAGTAATCAAGGACCACAGTTTGCATCAAAGTTTATAGAAGGTCTATATAAAGCTCTCAGGATCAAACACAGCCTATCCATAGCATATCACTCTCAAACTAATGGACAAACAGAATAGATCAATCAAGAAGTCAAAAACTTTCTACAGAAATATGTTTCCTATAAACAGAATGATTGGACATCCTGGTTGGCAGCAGCAGAGTTTCACTATAATGATAAACAACACTTGTTGACTCTTTTTTTTTAAAAAAAAAAAAATCATAAATTTATAAAGTGGTGTATGATAGCAGTCAGCCCTTGAGTTAGTAGCCCAGAATACTGTAATGAAACTTCTTTATATGATATGACTAGAAAAATACCCTGCAGCATCAGAATAAGTCCATAACTGCCATACTGAATCTCTGAATCTCTGAACATTCTCCCCCCAGGCCTAGGCCTGATGTGGGTACTGGGTGATCAGGTCTGAGAATCTCAATGTGGCTGCCTAAAGGCCTTCCCACTCTCCCTCCAGGCATTCATCATCTTCTCAGAGATAGTATTGAAGAAGACCTCCACTCTAGAGCTACCAACCTGACCAAACCTTGCAGCCAACCAGGAGCAGTTGAAGCAGTGCTTCCAATATGGGCACTGTTGGTCCAATACAGAGTGCTCACCTTTGCAGTTCACACACTGCAGGGCATGAGAGCATGGGGCTCCCTTGGGGATTGCCTTCTGGAGTGGGTTAGCTGAAGGGTTACTATGGCAACAGGAAGCATGAAGATGGTGGCTGGCCTCAGTATGAGGACCAGCACACTGAGAGCAGTGAGAGGCTTGTGTATAGCAGCCCCTGGTAGAGTGGCCCCAATGCCAGCAGTGCTGACAGATAGGAATGCCAGAATGAGAGCAAGCAGTCCACATGAAGCAGGACACCACACTAAATTGGAAGGAAGCACCAATCAGGTACTTGGCAGTAGCACCCAACTGGATATCTATGATATCAAACCACACAGTGGCAGTATCAGCATAATGTGAGTTGTGCATCACCTGAGGGGTGTTTGCAGAGATGGGGGATGAGGCCAAGTGGGACTTCCCCATGACCTCCCTGACAGCAGTGGGGGTGATAGGAGTAATCCCATCAGCCCCAAAATAAGGGACATCAATGATCTTAAGATAAGACTGTGACACTGGAAGAGTGGCCTCAACCTTTCTCTCAGCAAGGGAAAGGAGGTGCTGAACACCAGCACTCACCAGACCAATCTCAGCCTGGGAGGCAACATGAGAGGTAAAAAGAGAGATCTCTCCATAAGTGAAGTGACAAGAGTTGACCTGAAGGTCACTCTTGCTGAGAGAGTGATTGGTGGCCCCAACAAGGGCCAGGAACTGGGAAGAGGGTGGAAGAGGGTCAACAGAAACCAAGATCTGCCTGTGAGATAGACCAGAAATGATCAACTTGATCTTGTAGATAGAAGCCACAGAAGGAATAGAAGCCTGATACATCACAATGATGTGATTGAATAAAAGATCAGGAACAGTCTTAGCCAGATTGACCAAGGCCATAGTGTTACAGACCATGTTAGCATAACTATACTTGACAGAGGGAGGAGGTGGGTACACAGCAGAACAGACAGGCCAAGGAGGAGGCTGAGGGACCTGACAGACAGTGCTCTCCAAAGGGAGAGCATGAGAAGGGATAACACAAGCAGGCCCAGCAGAATCAGCTGGACTGCAAGTCAGGGGGAGCTTTGGAAAGTCCTAAGGTAAGAGTTTATACAGGGTAGAGACCAATATAGGTGCCATAGGAGTATCCTTGAAGGGCAGCATATGCCACCCTGAGATAATAACATGCTCTATCATTACTGACAGAGCATGATACAAATGCATATAATTACACAGCATCTCTCAATCCTTACTGGACCAGGCAGTGAGCATGCTATTGATAGTAGACACACTGTCCAGAAGATCTCCAGACAGCACATGAAAAGGACTAGAGGGAGTGAGAGGGGCCTCTGCCCCCATAAAGAGAGAAGCAGATGCAGCAGAGACTGAGCACATGACTGGAGGGACAGAGCATAGTGGAGGGGAGGTGAGCTGGGCAGCAGCCAAGCTCCTCTTCTTCTTGTTCTTCCTCTTGAGCATGGGCATATGAGGGTCCAGGGAGCCTGAAGGTAATGCAGACCAGCAAGAAGTGGAGGGAGATGCCATAGTGGTATTCTTACCCTCTTAACCAAAGAGCCCCTCAGCAACTGACTGCTCAGATGCAGACTCAGACTCCTCTATGTCCTCATCCCAAGGTCAACTTCTAGAAGCAGTAGACATAGTTAAAACCTGTTACAGTTGAATAGAGTACCCCCAAGATCAGAGATGATGGTGGTATGAGAGAAAGAAGAGATGATACTTGTCAACTCACTATTCCCCATTCTTTCTGAACTATGGTAGACACCTATGGAAAGGCATCATAGCTTCAACTTTGCCATCACTGGCTACAGAGGAGTTTGTCAAGGAACTCTCAGAGGCATGTGCAGCAGTAGCAACAAGTATTGAAGAAAACTGGAAGAGTATGGTAGCTGCTTATGACTCAAAAAGAAAAAGAGCCTGGTCCTATCAGGGTGGCAATATGGTTTGGTTAGAGGCCTCAAACATCAGGACAAACTGGCCAAGCAAGAAACTCACCTACCAGAGGTATGGCCCCTTCCCAATCTCAGAGGTTATTAGGAACAGCACATTCTAGTTAAAACTGCCAGACCAATGGGTTATTCACAATGTCTTCAATAAAGTACTTCTATCACCAGCAAGAAATCCCAAGTTTTAGATCCAGAAGAAATTCACACTGCTGCTACTAGAACTGATTGGTGCTGAGAAAGAATGAGAGGTTAAGAAGATCTGAGATCACCAAAAATGGGATAGAGAAATACAGTATCTTGTTCATTGGAAAGAATATAGTGACAAAGAAGATCAGTGGCTACCCAAGTCCCATCTGTCAAATGCAGAGGAGGCAATCTAAGAATATCACAACAGATTCTCAGAGTGAACCTAAATGGGGAGAGGGGTAAAACACAAAATCTATTAAAAAGCTCAACAGAAACCACAGACCCAGTCAACACAACCTGCCCAATATTCTTTTTCAGCTAGTTACCCTTTCTAAAGTCTACATTGTTCTCTTTTCTGCCTCAGTGTGGGAGTAGCCACTCAGCTATACATATAATACAGTGTGTTGATGTGCTTGATGTGCATAGTGATGTGGATGCATGGCACAGATGGTGTTGCTGAGTATTTTGATTGTGTTTTCTCTTATTTTCCCTTTTAGCTGTATTTTAATATTTCACCATGTTATGAATAATTCACCATACATAGACACTTATGCCACCAGACACATTTCTTTCTCTCTCTTGTGACTCTTTTCCTCTCATAGTATAAAAACCAACCTGTAATTTGTAATTCAATATCTAATTCACTCTCTCATTCTCATCAAAAACAATGCTTGAAAGAAACTTAAAATTATTAACTTGTTATCTAATCTCAACACAATTCCCTACCCCTCAACCACTTTCCCCTTTGAACTTGCAAACATCCCTCACATCAGCCATTGCTCTCACTGGAATTATTACTATTGCTATTATCATTGCTGAAAAATATCACTCTGTTGACTGCAACATTATCCACCCAGATGTCTTTCTGAACTACAGCCAATCCCTTGTCACCAGCCTCATCAAAGAAACTAGAGACCTCACTCCCTACCATTCTCCAAGTAGCTAAATGGTCAACAGCCAAGATCTGTCCCCTAACATTTAAGACTACAAAAGGAGTTGCTGAATATGACATAGGACATGTCAATATGGAATCTATTGAACCCTGCAATCAGGCCCTCCATGACCCTCTATACTTCTATAATGACCTTACCTGCACTATTAACTCCCTTGCCATCTTGGAAGAGCAACTGAACCTCTTCACCCAATCTGCACACAGCCTAGCCACTATCCTTGCAGACATGGAGGACAATGTGATCAAACTATGTGCAGAAGCCCATCAAGAAGCTGATGCCCAAGACTTCATAGAATGAATTGCTGCCACTCTTCACTATATTCAGATAGCACACCTAGTCCCAAAAGTTTACTCCTTACAATGTATCCTCACCTAATATCTCCACAAGTGCACTGGTATTGGAGAACAATTCATCATTGACCACATTGCACAGGTCATCCAGTTCTATGTCCACACTGATCCCTATCCTGCTCCACCACCCACCAGCAAATGAACACCACCTGTACCAAGGACTGCTGAGATACAAGAAGACCCCATGCAAGAATCAGCTGAGGAAAAGGATATGGAGGTGGATGACTATGACTTGAACAATATCCCTGCTGAAGGATTACTGGGACCTACATTGATTGAGGATGCCCAAGCCCTCTATGTATTTCTCCAGAAACATGATGCTGACTCACTTAAAGTCTCCAACCCCACATACTTCATTGCCCCCAAACAGTTCTATGCCCTCTACAAATATGGAGAAAGTGACAACAAATATTGAGCCAACATAGTAGCTAAGTTTCTCAACTTATATGCCAATTCCCAAGCATAATACAATTCTCAGCACATTATTATCTACAAGAGAAGTCCCAATAATGCTTCCTTCTTCATTAGTTGTAATATCCACCACATGCAGTTTGCTATTGCCTGAGTAAAGAAAGATCTCACCAGGTTCCTTGTCATTAGATAGAAGGATAAAGTAGAGTCTGTATTCACTCTTATCACCATACATGCAAATCATTGAGAAGTATCTATTCTCTCTATATGGACCACTGTCACTCCCATCATCAGGTATTTCTTCTATTATTATATTCTATTCTAGTTGGACCTTTACATTAGTATGCTATTCATGAGGACATGAACCCTGAGGAGGAGATGATGTTATGACTCTGGGTAGATTACTCTGTGCAGCTTATTGGACTCTGGGTCATTATTTTCATTTACTTTGTGTTACTCTGTATTACTCATATTACTTACCCTAGACTGTATATATATAAGTATCTTAGGTAGAGCCTGTGTACCTTACACTTTACTAATTATACTCTTCTCTTACTTGCTCTCAAGCATTTGCCATTGTTGCAATCTGAGTTAGCTCTTAAAGTTGTAACAACAATCTTCATAATCAGATTATCAATCCATTCTTGTGTTCTTATATTTTATCAATATTTTTAATACATTAGAACTCAGAGTAGGACCTAATTAAACATAATAACTACCCTATAGCTCATATAAAACATCACAAAGAATTATTCATCAGATGAGAGACAAGCATACCTGAATTGCTTTGACTTGCTCACTATTTTTTCAGCCTCTACAAAATGCTATGCCTATACCCACACCACCATATCCTACTGCAGATATACTAAGTGTACCAAAGATGCAGTAGGGTGTGGTAGAGTGCAGGTGTGCATAGTTATATATGAGGGTACACTACAGTGCACCAGAGTGATATACACTTTTATATAACAAATCAGAATTGAGTTTATCTCAAGTTATTAAAATCCAAATCTTTTCTTACAACCAGATCAAATACACACCTACACCCAAAACCCATTATGTTCAATGATCAGTGCATGTAGTCAGATTTATAATATTACATTCACCTAGATAGTCACTCTTGCTTTTGGATGAGTTGTCAAAGACAAATTTCATGGTGCAACTATGATTTGTGATCTCTGACATATACCTGTCCCTCTTCATATTATTTAATAATAACTCTGATTAATATACTGGATTTGGCATTATTACTAATATAATTTAATAAGTTACAGCATCTAGAGGACTGATCATCTCCTGTATCTCCATACTTGCTGATGAATGCATTTTCATGTACTTGAGTAGATGCTACTTATATGCATATATTAAAAACATAGGTAGATATTTTAATGTGTAAGTTTAAATTTATACATTGGCATATGTCTAACATATACTATGTATCAATACTTATACTGACACATGGTAGTCACTGTATTCCTGAAGTTATCTTACTGACACTTATATAGCAAAGAAACTTGAAAGTACAGTATCAAACTCACTATACTGAAGGGCTACATATACAATGTCACTCTATTGTATGGGAGTCCTTACAGTAGGATGCAGTAGTCATTGTGGTAGGGTGCAGGTGCAGGTGTGTGATGCTGTGCAGGAGAGCAACAAAGGTGCTGAAGAGTTTGGAGATGTAGAGGTGTGGAACTATGGTAGATACAGTAAGTGTATAATGTTCATCTCTGTTTAACTTATATCTCATCATGAATTTAAGTTTTGTAGTCTGCAGTCTAGAATTGAGGAAGCTGTAGAGAGCAGAGTCCAGATGTCTTATATATAAATTGAATTATTCAGACCTTAGTATAGTGTGCACTCATATAACAAGAAAACTATTATAAAATAATAATAATAATACTTATAGATCTGTCGGTATATTATCCATCTAGCAAAGAAAACTGTATATAGCCAGGGTATAGAAAGGTGCAGTACTATGTGTGGTGGTGTGGTAGTAGTATTTGATCATATAGGAACCTGCTACTTGGTGGGGTATAGGGATAGTGCAGGCATCTTTAGGGTAAGAATTTGGATGTAGTAGTGCAGATACAAGAAATTGCAGATATCCTGTTTTTTGTGTGAAACAGTACTTATTAGACTGCATCTTTAGTAGAATAATAGCAAATAGCCAGCTGCTGTATACCTAATATAGTGCCCAACATAAGAAAAACTTGATACTGAAAGCAATGCTAAGGGGATGGCTTTAATTGCATAACACATACTAGTCAGATGAAAAACAGAAGCTATATTGACAGGAGACAGTATCAAGAGAAACAAAATTGAACATGTCTCTGACCATCATCATTAACTCAAGGTTGGCAAGAAGTAAAATAATTGACCCTGCTTAAATGTAAAACTATGTCAAGCAGCTCTCACCTACTTGTCCTAATACTGTGAGTATTGAATGTATGATATTAAAATTATTGAAAACAATGTTAGCATTGTCTGAGAGGGTGATTGAAAGAAAAGATAACACATACACCTATACTATAAACTTTAGATATCAGCTTGTGAAGAAGAAGCATCTGATCTACCAAGATAAATTTCTGGAAATGAGACATAAAAGGTGTTCAGGTGAGAAAGGCTTTCACTTAATATCAATTCTGTATATTAAGAATGAGAATTGGCATACTTACTTCCAGACATATTCAACCTCTCTATTCCATGCCAGGAGCTAAGTGTAAATAATTAATGAAAGACTGGTAACTGTAAAGAGCCAGAACAATGAGGCATATAGTGAGTGAGTAAATTGTCACTTGAAAGTCTAATGCTACAAGACTCACTATTGCTATATTATCTAATAATCATGGCAGCCTCTCCTGAATTTAACTCTATAGCTAATAGCACAACTTGTCCAAGAGCTGTGTTGATAGTTGACAGCAGATACTATACAATAAGTATCAGCACAAGTACTGAAGGAGATTGAGATAGGCTAGATAGTGGAAAAGAAGATGATGGTAGGTTTCAGATCAAGTTAAGATCTCATTATTGACTAACAAGCAATATTTACAGTTGCTTCACTAGGTTTTAGCTTTGGGAATCCCAAGTCTGACTTAGTGTTGACAACATATGTGAACACAGAAGAAGCAATTAAGTACTATAAATACAATGAACTCTTGGACTGGTATAGCATTTATTTGATTTTGAACAACAAGTTCTGTGAAAAGTCTGTAAGGAATTTCAATTCAAGAACTTCTCGGTTTTTTTTTTTATCAACAATTTATAAAGCAGTGCTTGATTGCAGTCTGCTCCTAGCTAAATACATGATATATATAGCCAGAAAAAAAGAGAAAAATAGTCTATATAGCTAAGTTAGATGGAAACAGCTAGAGACACTAGGAAACAGCTATACTACCCATGCATAACATTCTCACCCTAACTCAGTGCAGATCTGACAAAACTATTCAGCATCAAAACAATGGCACCAGAACTTGCATCTGCAGTTATTAGCTACATATTTACTATGGCAGTTAATATACATAGAGATATGAGAACAGGGGGCATCTGCCTCAGTAGGAGGGATGGGGGGTTCAGCTTTGAGGTTGCCTTTGCAGCAGCTAGCATATTCATGATGATGCTTCTTTGAGTGAGACCTGGAGCAGGGGGGGCACTTGATTACTTGTGTCTTGTAAGCAGTAGTAGGATGATCCCAATACCAGCATTGCTGACAGAGGAAGGTGCCAGGGCAGGCCTTCATGAGCTGAATAATATATTGAGCACCATTGACACCCATATGTTGGTTTTTGAGTTTGTTAGTGCTAGTGCTAGTCTGAGAGTCCCAAACATCAAACCATATAGTAGCAATATCTGAGCAGCATGAGCTATGCATAATGCATGGCTTTGCAGCAAGATTAATAGACAGCCCACTAGAAGTGAGCATATTGGTGGCATCATCAGTGAAGATGGGGAATTGGACATCAATCAACTTGAGAAAAGATTGCAATCAGAGAAGGAAAGTACTAACTTGAACTTTAGCACCAAACAAAATGAAATCAGCAATGGCCTTAAGATTGTCAGGTGATGAAACAATAGTAGTGGTGAGAGAGAGCCCACTATATGCAATGTGAGCTGTGGCAATACAAATATTTGGTTGATGTCACTGAATGCATTATACAGGATGACATCCATGATTAATTAGATCATGTACCCATTTCCATTAATATCCCCATTAATCCCTTGAGCATTCCAACTATGAGACATCAAATTAAACCTGGTTCTGATGAAGAAAAGGTATTTTTACTAGAGTTGGCTGAAGGGCTTGGAGTGCTTCAGCATGCTAATCTTTTGACAAAAGATGAGATTGAGACATTTTCTGTGCAGATGGCTGCCCTTGTCAAGTCATTATGGGAAAAATATGTGATGACATGTACTATCACTTTGCATTCTAAGCCATGGTGGAATAAAGAGTGTAAAGAGGTGTTGAGTATGTATAGGGAGAGAAAGATGAAAGAGGGATGGAAGAGGTTTAGAAAGATGACTTGCACTGCCAAGAAAAGATTTTTCGATTTGAAGATTCATGAAATCACCAGTTTTAATGCCCAACCTTGGGATCTCATGCCTTGGGTCAAAGACTGAAAATTGCTGCCAGTCAAAGTGATCAACTACAAGAACAAGCCTTGTGACTCTCTAAATGACCTCTGAAAAGCATTAGATGGTACATATAACATAGCTCAAAACTGACCCATTAACAAGAATATACTCCAACAAATAGATAACCTCACCACTTGCCCTTTTCAATGCTTAAAATGCAAGACAGTCTCAAGACTTGTACCAACAAATTGGCACCAGGTATTGATCATCTTACTTGGTCTCATCTCAAATCTCTGTTCAGAATGAATGACCATATACCCCATACATTGTTAAAGCTCACTAACACTTGCATTGACATAGGATATTTTCCTAAATACTTCAAGGAATTGGTCTTTGTTATCATCTCCAAACCCAACAAACCTTCTTATAACAATCCCAAGACATTCCACCCCATTGTTCTACTCAACACTGTTGGCAAGCTCATTGAAAAGATGCTTGCTAGTAGAATGCAATATGAAGCCAGCAAATTTGGCACTATTTTCTCTTCTCAATTTGGTAGCATCATTCAGAAAAGTGCTGAAGATGCTGGCATCTATCTCACTCATCTCATATGAGCCAAGTGGGCAAAAAAGCTATGTATGAGTGTTTTGGCATTTGATATTGCACAATATTTTCCATCTTTCAATCATTCTATGTTGATATACTTTTTTCACAAACAAGGTTTTGTGCCTTGCATTGTTAAATTCTTTTCCAATTATTTGATTAATTGTTCCATGATATACTCATATAATTCTCATTCTTCTCCCAGGTTTAATGCCAATGTTGGTATCAGACAAGGTTCTGCTTTGTCTTCAATTCTATCTGAACTCTATCTTGCCCTGTTACTTTATACTGCTAGTCATAATTTGGCTGGACTTATTTCTCTGCTTTTATTTGTAGATGATGGACTGATTGTTGTACAAGGAGAGATGTGGAAGAGCTGTCACAACATCCTTGTCAAAGCTTATCAGGTCTTTGCTCAACTGTTCAATGACTTCAGGCTCATACTCAAACATGAGAAATCTGAACTATTTAATTTCTCTTGCACATCTGGTGACACTAACCCTCCCATTGACTTAGGGTTCACCTCCTTTACTGCCAATACACCTCTTAAGCCCAAGGAATACTAGTGATACCTGGGATTCTCACATCTCTTCTTTCCCTCTTACCACCATCATCAGTTGTTACTGATGTTGTTGGTAGCTCTTTCACAATATCTGATACAAGTCAATACATTTGTAATCTTGGTAACTATCTATGGGATGAGAACATGGAGGAGTCCAAGTTGGCTTCTGAGCAGTTGGTCACCGAGGGGCTCTTCAGCACAGAGGGAGAGGATACTGCTATAGCATCCCCCTCTACTTCTCACAGGTCTGCACTGCCTTCTGGCCCCCTGGACCCCCAAATGCCCATCTCCAAGAGGAAGGGCAAGAAGAAGAGGAGCTCAGCCACTGCCCAGCTTACCCCCCCTCCACTGTGCCCTGCCCCTCTGGTCATATGCTCTGCCTCTGCTGCATCTGTATCTCTCTCTGTGAGCACAGACCCCTTTGACTCTCAGTTCTGGGAGGCTCTTGTCTACTGGGCTGCTCAACATGCTCAAGAGGCTGTTTCTCTTGGCCCTACTCATGTACTGTCAGGCAACTTGCTCAACAGTGTTTCTGCTATAAATTACATGCTCACCACCTAGTTTGGTAAGGATTGGAAGATGCTATGTGATTGTATGCATCTGTGCTGTGCTCTGTCAGTGATGATAGGACATGTTGTTACCTTGGGGTGGCATACACTGCCCTTCAAGGATATTCCCAGTGCACCTATGCTGGTCTCTACCATCTGTAGCCTCTTATCCCAGGACTTTCTGAAGCTCTCTCTGACCTGTGGCCCTGCTGAATCAGCAAGGCCAGCTTGTGTTATTCTCCCTCATGCTTCCTCTTCAGAGAGCACCATTAAGCAGGTTCCTTGTCCTCCTTCCTAGCCTGCTTGGTCTGCTGCATGGCCCCCTCCTCCCTCTGTCAAACATAGTTATGCTAACACAGTCTATGACATCACAGTCTTGGTCAATCTGGCCAAGACTGTTCCAGATCTCCCTTCTGATTGTATTATTGCAATGCATTGGGCATCTGTCCCCCCTGCAGCTTCTATCTGCAAGATTAAATCAACTGTTCCTGGTCCTTCTTGCTGGCAGATCTTGGTCTCTGTAGACTCTCTTCCACTTTTCTCTTAGTTCCTGGCCCTTGTTGGGACTGCTAATTGTGCTCTTAGCAAGAGCGACCTTCAGGTTGACTCTTATCAATTCATCTATGGAGGGTCTCCCTTCTTATCTCTCATGTTGCCTCCCAGACTGAGATTGGTCTGGTGAGTGCTGGTGTTCAGCACCTCCTTTTCCTTGCTGAGAAGAAGGTTAAGGCTGCTCTCCCAAAGTCACAGTCTTATCTCAAGATTGTTAACATTCCCTATTTTGAGGCTGATGGGGTTACTCCAGTCACTGTCTCTTCTGTCAGAGAGGTCATGGAAAAGTCCCACCTGGCCTCTTCTTTCATCCTTGCAAACACTCCTCAGGTGATGTGCAACTCCTATCATGCTGACACCACCACTGTGTAGTTTGACATGACAGATACTCAGTTGGGCACTACTGCCAAGTATCTGATTGGTTCCTCCTTCTAATTCAGCATAGCTTCCTGCTTTGTGCAGGCTGCCTGCTCTCATCCTGGCATCTCTGTGTGTCAGTGTTGCTGGCACTGGGGCCACTCTACCAGGGGCTGCCATGCATAGGCCCCTCACTGCCTACAGTGTACTGGTCCTCATACTGAGGCCAGCTATCATTCTCACACATTCTGTTGCCAGGGTGACTCCTCAGCTAACCTACCTCAGGAAGTGACCCCCAAGGGAGCTCCATGCCCTCATGCCCCACAGTGTGTGAACTGTAAAAGTGAGCACACTGTATTGGACTGACAGTGTCTATATTAGAAGTACTGCTTCAACTGCTCCTGGCTGGCTATGAGGTTTGGTTAGGTTGGTGGCTCTAGAGCAGAGGTCTTCTTCAATACAATCTCTGAGAAGATGATGAACATCCAAAGAGAGAGTGAGAAGGCCTTCTGGCAGACATGTTGAGGTTTTCAGACCCAATTACCCAGTATCTGTGTTAGGCCCAGGCCCAGGCTGGAGAATGTTTAGAGACTTGGTATGGCAGTAATGGACTTTATTTCAATGCTGCAAGTAAATTTTCTAGTCATATTGTGTAAAAAATCTTTGTTACAGTATCCCAGCCTACTAAGCTGGGCACAGACTGCTATTGTGCACTACATAATAAATTTATGATTTTTTTTAATAAAAAAAAGATACCTGGGATTCTATTTTGATTGTCAACTCAAATTCCATGAACATGTACAATATTGGTCCACCAAAGCCTTATCAACAGTCTATACAATACACCTCCTCAGAAATTCTACCTGTGGACTCCCACCCCTCCAAAAACAACTTTTATATTGTTCTTGCATCATCCTGCTTGCCACATATAGATATTGTCTTTGGTACTTTGCCAACACTAAATGTTCACAAAATATTAAAACTTTACAAAAAGTGCAAAAAGCTACTATGCTATAGATAACTGGAGCATTTTGTACATTGCCTACTGGTGGAGTTGAGTCCCTAGCTCGGCTTATCCCCATCAATTTCCATCTTTCCAAACTTGCCAAGCAGTCATCATACCAATATGCTACCCTTGACAAGTCACATCCTATTCTTTCTCTCTTAAGTGCTAACAATTTCAAGAAAGTGCTTCTGCATTCCAGAGCAATTGACAACCTCTCAGCCAAAGAGCAGCTAACAGTCAGTGGTCTTATTCTGGATGCTGACTCCTCCTTGGATAAACTTGACAAAAAGTCCTCCTAATTCCATAAGTCTCTTCAGCCTGGTCTTCATTTACTTGATAATTTTGCCAATTGTTTCTCTACCTTTGATTATAATAGGTCTAGTCTTGTTAAGTTCCAAGACGGGAATGAGAGGGAATAGATGCAGAAGGGTCAGAAAGAGTCAGAGATGATCAATGCAGAGACAGAGACAGAGACGTGAGATCAGAAAGAGTTGGGAATGGACCTTGGCTTTAGCTTATGTGCTGTGCCATTCCACTGCCAATGGTCCAATTTAGGAACAAGAGAGAAAGGACTTAGAGGAAACTTAGAGAGGATGAATAGTTTAAAGTC
>KQ962536.1:1068-12685 GCA_001563735.1 Leucoagaricus sp. SymC.cos
AGTACATATACTTTCATGATTACATAATAGTGATGGTGTGTTTATATAACAATGACAAACATGTAGAGATAACTATAGTAAGAGCGCGGCCCTTACACTAACAGCGCGAGCTGCGAGGATGGTTCAACATTGGAATCAATATGAAACGATGCCATAATCTGGTAGTTGGCAAAAATAGTGGCAGTGGAGCAAGTACTGAAAAGAGTTGAGAGGTGTTGCCAAAGAAGCTGGGTAGTTGCCTGATTATGATGGAGAAGATGACTGGCCAGCCTATTATTGATCATGCCACAAGCTATCCTGTTTAGAGAATTCCATTGATTCTGTGCTTCTATTGATTCAGCACTATACACAGCAGGAACAGCAGCTGTTGTAGTTGTTGCTGCAACTGCTGGCATAGTGACAACAAGAGCAGGAATAGTGAAAGTGCTGTTGGCAATGTCATAGGCAGTGTAGGTCAAACTGGGGAGAGTTGTCATTGAGAGAATATTCTCCATCAACTCAGACCATTCAACCCAGTTCTTCTCACCAATCAAAACAGGAACACCTGAGAGGAGCAAAAAAGCAGACATAGTGATCTAGATAAAACCTAAATCAGCAATCTATCCAAATTAACGAAATAGAGCAATTATAGGCCGCCAACTGTATGCCTAAATGTGCACAGGGAATAAAGAACGGGTAAGTTGAAGAGTTCAACATCTAACAACAAGTTCCGACTACCCCAGCATGTTGGCGAGTGGCCAGGCCATCTCAGTGACAATACACTTGGCAGTTGGGGCCCATAACCTGTTGAAAGCAGTCTAAAGCATAGCACAGTGCTAGGAATAGAAAGAACTAGTCACTTACGATGTTGACAGTTAGAGAGACTCAAAAGATATAAGTGAAGTGTTGAGAGCTGCTGAAGAACAACGATAGAACACAGAGAGGATAAAATTCACTAAAGAATGACAGTGTAAAGTATCTACTTATATACTAGTGGATAATGCTGCGTACAATAAGAAATGAAGAACAAAAGGTAGTCGCATGTACTAGCTACAGCAAATAGCACAAAAGAGCATAACTACGGTAATGCTACGGAGTCCTAGGGCATAATAACACGAGAGATAATGCAGGACGACGTATGCTATTGTTCATCATAAAAATGTAGGATACCGCTTATGGTATACGCGCTAATAATAGAAGTCTGATAGGCGCGTAGAGCGTTTACTTAATTCAACACCTGCGACCAAGTTTATTTCGTCTGGATTGAAAGGAGAGCCTTTACCCCCGCCGGAGCCTAAGATGGGATCAAAGGCGTCGTTTGAGGTCGTGTATAAGTTGATTTCGGAGTGTAATAGTGAGTCGTCGCTTTTTCTCCTTTCAATTTTGGTCGCTGATGGTCTATCTCGCAGTTACAGAAACATCGTTGGATAATACGATGGATTCGATCATCGTTCCTACAGAACGATTACCTGAACATCACGCGTTATTGGATAAAGTATCTCAAGCATGTTCAGAGATAGACACCAAGCTCGCCATGATTCACGACGTACTACAACAAGAGAACTACATCAAATGGATGATTATCATTGTACGCCTCTGCCTAACTCTTCCTCCCTACCTTCTAACAACGTCATATTTCCATACAGGCTTCACAAGCGGTCTATCAAAAGACACTCCTAACCAAAGCAGACTGGGAACGTCGTTACGTCCTCACAGTCGACACGCTCAAAAGCATGCTAGCCGAAATCCAATACCTTGTCGGATTATACAACCAAGCCATCCAAAGTCTGATGGAAACATTTCAAAACACAGTCACTTCACACGGACACGACGCAGCAGTTCAACAACTCCCGAGCTGGGTTCAAGTTCAATTACAACAGCAAGCTGCTGTCGCTGCTAGTTCGAATCAACAACAACCTGGTTCTTCTGGAGGACCTGTGCAGTATACACCTGAAGAGTTTGCTGCTATGGATCCTGAACAGAGGTCGCAGGCTAGATCGTTACAGAGAGCTCAGGAAGCGGATTTGGAAAGGACCAAGAGATGGGAGGGATGAGAGAGGTTCTCGGCTTAGTTTGTTTACAGGAAAATCGAGGATGGCGGTGGTCAAATCGGAGTGGAGCGCGGAGGGAGATTTGGGGTTACCTTTTACAGAAGAGGAACATGCTGCCGCTGTGCTATTTGTACAGTGTGCGACTCAGGAGTTTGGGTCCTTGCGTGAGTGGGTCGTGTTGTAATTATGGATAGTCTTGGCTAATGATGGTGTGCACATGCACACAGCTGCGACGGCTCAAATGTTGAGCTGGGATACGGATCTGACGGTAGAAGAGAAAAAGGAGTATCATCGGTTACATGATAGAGGGTATCGCCAATATCAAGAGTACGGCCCTAAAACGGCGTTGTTGCATTTACTGATGGGTCAAGATTCGACGACGAAACGGTTCATCGTGATAGTAAGTATAGAAGAACAACCGATTACATCTGAGCGAGAATAACTAAAATCATTCAACCTATGACCATTAGGGCTACGTGCTATCATACCAACACCATGTGTTTGCGACCGGAACAAAACGGTACATCCTTACATTGGATCAGCTGGAAGAATGGGTGGAAGATTATGCGGAGATTATTGACGAGTTTATCGAACGGAAGAATGCGATGCATAGAGAACAGGTGGAGGCTCATATGAGGAGTATGGGACGCAGTTTGGATTTGAGTGGGGTGGATATTGGAGCATTAACGGGGAAGAAGGGTAGGAATAATAAGATTAGTAGTAAGAGGAAGAAGAAAGAAAAGGGGGTGTTGGGAGATGAAGAAGAAGAAGCGAAGATGGGAGAGGTGCTTGGAGGTGTTGTCGACTTTTTGGAGAAATATAGGGCACGGATGTAGTTGCGCGTACATAGAAAAAAGCCTGTGGATCGTAGTTCGACCAAGTAGTAGATGATCCGTTACGCAACGGTAGATTATCACGTGTATGACGCGCGAATGATACCGGTCCCCGGAAGTCGGAGAGAAGAGAAGGATAAATATTGTAACTCAATGCTCTATCTCCACCTATTTATATCCTCCCCCAGTACGTTTACGCGTTGCTCGCTTTCCTGCCTGTCTACCATGCTTAGGCTCACTTCTCCTCGATTAGCGTCTAGAATGCTCCAGCGCCCTGTAGCTCGTGAAATGTCTTCGTCGTCTGCGGCGACGACGACAACGACACCCTCAGGCTACGTGGCTGATGCCAACGGACCACCTATGTTGCGGTACCAAGCTTCTCTCCCAACACTCCCCATTCCAACGCTCCAATCCACTGCCGCCAAATACCTGGAAACCGTCAAACCTCTCCTCACACCTGACGCATTTGCTCAAACACAAAAAGCGGTGGAGAGTTTCGTTGCATCGCCTATGGCGGAGACGTTATAGAAACGATTACAAGAGAGGGCGAAGGAACCTGGTATGAAGAATTGGTTAGCTGATTGGTGGAACGACGTTGCATATATGGGGTATAGAGATCCTGTGGCTGTGTTTGTTAGTTATTTCTTTGTGCATGTGGATGATGTGTTTAGGAGGGATCTGGCGAAGAGAGCGGCGAGTCTTGTCAAGGCTTTGTTGCCTTTCCGTGAACTCGTTGAGAGGTGCGTAGTTGTCTTATGGTTGTGAATTTAATTAGTGACTGAAGGTGTTTTTTGGGGGGTGTTTAGTGGACGATTAGAACCTGAAAAGGTGAAAGGTGCACCATTGTGTATGGCCTCGTATAAATGGCTCTTCCATTCCTCTCGGTATCCAGTCAAACCATCTGACACAGCACGGAAATTCGATCCCAAAGAAAACAACCATATCGTCATCATCCGCAAAAACAAATTCTTCATTGTACCCCTCGTCGATGCCACTTCCGGTCGTGAACTCTCTGCTGCTGAACTCGAACTTCAATTCAACAGGATCATCGCTATGGCTGGAGAGACACCTGATGTGTATCCTGTTGGTGCACTTACAGGTGATAATCGAGATTTGTGGACTGAGGCGAGGAAGGATTTGGTTGCTGTGACCCCGGATGGAAGGAATGAGGAATGTTTGAGGAAGATTGAGAGTGCGATGATTGTTGTTGCGTTGGATGATACGAAACCTGTTACGAGAGAGGATGTTAGTTGGGGAATGTGGGTTGGAGATGGGCGGAATAGGTTTTATGATAAACACCAGAGTAAGTGTTCGTTGCTTTTTGAATGAATAATTGATTTGACTCAATAATCCAGTTATCGTCTATGACAATGGTCGGTCTGGATTCCTCGGTGAACACTCATGCATGGACAGAACACCTACTCTACGTATGAACGAGTTTATCCTCGCAACTCTTGCGAACGGCAAGATTGACCCAGGACCGCCTACCGTGTCTAATCCTTCCTCCCTACCCCAGCCTCAACAACTCACATTCCGACTTAACAACACCGTCAAAAATCACATCACCTCTGCTGCGACTCATTTCGATGCTCTCGTCGCTAAACACGATCTCAATGTCCTTCACTACGAAGGATACGGCAAAAACCTCATGAAGCACTATAAATTCTCTCCCGACGCTTGGGTCCAACTTGTGAAACAACTCGCATTCCACAAGCTTTTCGGTCGACCTGGAGTCACGTACGAATCTGCGCAAACGCGCAAATTCCAGCTCGGCCGGACTGAAGTTATTAGAAGCGCGAGTAAGGAGAGTAAAGCTTGGGCCGAGGCTATGCTTGACCCGAGTACGTGGCGCAATCCTCTCAAGCTGAAGGACCTTTTCGCGAAGGCCGTCTCGAGACATATTCAATACTCCGCGTGGGCAGCTGATGGCCAGGGCGTCGATCGTCATCTCTTCGGTCTCAAGAAAATGTTGAAAGAAGGCGAAGATCTACCCGAGATCTACAAGGACCTTGCGTTCGCGAAATCGAGTCACTGGGAGCTCAGCACGAGTCAACTCAGTTCCAAGTACTTCGAGGGTTGGGGGTACAGTGAGGTTGTCGAGGATGGGTTTGGGTTGTCGTATGCTATTGGGGATGATTATGTGAGGTGGACGATTACAAATTTGAAGAAGCAGAATGGTGCGGAGTTGAGACATTATTTGGCGGAGGCTGCGACAGAGGTGAGGAAGATGCTCGAGGCGGCTGAGAAGGTTGAGAAGGGGAAGTTGTAAACTATTGTAATTTAATGTAGATGAGGGATTGATACCCTGTCTTGTCTTGAAATGACATGTCAGTCATTTTCCGTGTCAACACACTTTCTCAATTGGATGTTGTGCTGTTGAAAAGTTGAGCATAGATAGACCGGTATTGTAAGTGACAGTAGATAATACATAGGTTGCGCGGTATGAAATCTGAGTGCTAGCTATGACTGATCATAAGGGATTATATAGTACCACCGATATTGTGCATTTAGGTTCGAATATATGCCAATGACACTCTTACTCCCCTTCCCAATGAGATACACACGCGCTGGGAGCTCGAGTTCCTCAATAGCTTGAAGATGTTCTTGAAGTTGCTGTTGCCAATTGGGAAATTGAGAAAATGGAGCTTTTTGCTTTCCCGAGGGATTTTTGTCAAAGCCCTGACAGATGGCAGCAGTTAGTTCACCATCAACTTCTATCATTGGGCAAATACTAACCTTGAAAAAACGTGGAATGGCTCTTGGCTCAGCCTTGTGCTCCCACATATTAACATCACCATCAGCAGCTTGATCCGCCCTTACACAATTCAGCTGTATGGACGAGAGAGTGATTGGTCGAACTAGCCCCCAGCCCTCCAAGACGGGGAATATTGTGCTTGTCTGAAGACAGGCATCAATTTTGTCCACAAATGATGATGTTCTCCATGATGACTCACTGGGCCTGTGTCTTTGAACCAATAGCCAACAGTATGATATGGAAGGTTGGAAAAATTGGCATAGTCAACATCTCGGAAAAATGCCGCAAGTTGTTCACTGGTGCGTGCAACATCATCCTCGCACTTCATGGCAGCATCAGTGTAATCTACAACCGCAAGAAGAGAACATTCAAAGAGTTGAGATTGAAGCTCTGTGCTGCTTTTGTCCGTGCATCCCCATAAGAGCTTAATCCTAGACGCATTAATAGTAGAGTCAACTATGGATAGGTATATAAATGAGGCGATTTGCAATGTCAGTAACTGAAAGGACTAACTAGGATCACGGGACTCGCCAAGGACTCGAACTGCCCCAGCGAACGCTATTTTTTCTGGATGGGTGACGTGGAACTGTCCCGATCGTGTGGATGAGAGGATGTAGTCAGAGAAGGACTTGTGGAAAGGTTCAAGTTTGGAATCATATTTCACTTCGTCTGGTGAGGGAATGCGGAGGACAGAATGGAGCTTCCGCAGTGCACTGAATGCGTCTGCCTGACTGAGGTTTAACCAGTGAGATTGAACCCAGAAGCAATTATACAATCCGCGATAAAACTGGGTGAAAGACAAGGCTAGCAGGCGGGTGGTGATGTGCCGGGTTCTGGGATGAACGGCGAGAAGAATTTGCGAGTAGAGGCTATCGAGGAGTGCAAGCGGGTTCAATTCGAGTGTAGTTGACGTGGTTGATTCAATCGCGGCGACGACAACCCTGAGCTGCGAAGCAGGGTTTGCATAGTCTTCATCATCTATAAACCTAGTTGCCGCCTCCCCAAAAATGAAGTGACCAGAAGCTGCCTTTGCGACTTTGAGAAAATCAACCTCCGATGGCCACTTGGACGTTACCCCATATCTTTCCCGGATCTCATCGAACCTCTTGCGCAGGAACAGCTCCATGTCTGCACGCCCCTGGTCCGAATCAATTTGCACGCCGATCTCAAGGTACGAAGGTGGCACCTGGGTAAGAGAGTTGAAAGCTTGCATGATATCGGGCTCTGGGCGGCTTGCGATAGCCCATATGAGTGGGGAGGTTGGGTGATCAAAAGTAAAATGCACGATTAATGAGACAAGTTGTCGTTGAGCTTCTATGCCCTCAACCTCATCCAACCCGTCCAATATGATCAATAATGTCTCGCGATAGCCACGGAGCACGTTCTGCTCAGCAAAGGGCCGAACTATAAACCAGTTGAATTGTTCCTTCATCGACTTCTCGATAATCTTTGGATCATCGGTAAGGATATCAGTGACGTATTGGCGATAGGGTTTGTATCGAGTAGCGAACTGGTAAGCAATAGTGTTGAATAGTCGTTTTGGGTTATTGCGCTGCCTGAGCTTGGAGAAGAATATAGCGGCGCCAAGGATAGAGGTGGGAGATTTATGTTCTTCTTGAGCGAGTGTCTGCATGATCGCGGACTTGCCGATACCTGCAGGCCCATGAATCCACAAGATCTTCTCATTACGATCTGTATTGTGGAACCACGATTGCGCCTGCCCACAAATGTCGAGTCGAGTTCCAGGGTGACATTGGGGAGGGGGATCGCGCTCTGACGAATCGTGTTCTACGCCAGGGATGGACTGCCCTGCAAGGTCCTTCATGACAGCTGTACATTGATTATCATCAGTTTTAGTGACGACGAGATGCGCTTCACTCTTACAATTGCCCATGTAAACGTTCTGACCACTATTATCAATCATCTGCCAGTATGATCCCGACACTTGGAAGTTATTTGCGTTGGCGAAAAAACCTACGTGTTGGGGTGAGCTCACGCTAAAGTCCTGCAAATCAAAGATCTTACCCTGTCTTCTGAGATGGGATCCAGGTGATAGGTTGTGCTCCGAGGAATCAACTTTAACGTCAGGAGTAGTTTCCCCCGCTGGACCGCTCGTTCCTGACAAACAATCAGCTCCATGCGTCGAAATCAGTGAGGCCTTGCTCACCCCTGTCAGCGCTGTCGTCTCGCCGGTCAACCACACTGGTCTTGTCTATCCGGGCATTCTGAATCATCACGGAGCTAGAGCATTTGGAGGAATCATTCATTACACTGGGTAATGGCGAGGGATGCTCCGGAGAAGTCTTTGTTGCTGGACAAACCATAATCAGCATTGTCTGTCAGCGTGGAAAGCGTAGAACTTACTCCCGCCATCGTCCATACGAATATTATGAACGCTAGTGTTGCCCACGTGGATGTTTTGGGCACGGAGCCTATCGTCAATCGCAATCCTTTGACCGTCGCTGCTATGTGCGTTACCGCTGCTGGCTACAATCTCGGGATCCTGAACATTATTCTTTGTGCTGCCAAGGATTCCAGTCTTTTGAAAGGCATCATCTCCAGCAAATTTGGCGTTCTGAGTATTCTCATCAACCATTCCAGCGGTCCTCCAACAACACAATAAAGAAGCCGCATTCTTGAAGAACGCTGGACAAGCGATACGTGAATTAGGGGTTTTCTGAGAGCTCAACAGGATGGTGGACTTACCTTTTCCTCGAAACAGACCCTCCGATTCGGGCATGGTAGGGATAGATTGAAGGGTGTGGGTGCTGCGAGGCGCCTGCAACGTGCCCAGTGCCAGTCACGGGTCGCCCAAGTTAGATCAATGAGCGCTCATCGGTCGATGATATGGTATTTATTCAGCTGCGTTCGAGTCCTTCATATTAAAGAGTTCTGCTCTGAATTCGATGCTGTATTTCCGCTGTCCCTTGCATGCTGCCTCTGAAATTGGAGTAAGCAACATACTACGCAAGTTCGAGGATGCATACCAATTATCGACGTTCATTATATGTATACTTGCTTTGTGCAATCCAGGTCTTGTTACTGGGCAGTTTGCCACTTATAAATGCACGTAAATGAACTGTATATGACGGCGGAGATAAGGGACCTGGACTCTGACTACTCACTGAACATGACCTATCCATGGTGTCCTTATGCGTGTAAGATACTGGCGACTAGTACGAGCAGGGTGTTCAGGGAACAAGCTTTGAAGCTGAAGGTTGAATGCTTCAGGGAGGGTGTGAGCTCTTGAGACAGAATGGTGTTTGTGGGGAAAGAAATAGATCAGAGTAAATGCCGAGGAGATTGTCGTTGTTCGTTACGCGTGTTAACGTTGAGCTTCAAGCGCTATCCCCTTTTGAAAGTCTCCTCTGATGGTAATCACCTGACAGCACGGCCAGCTTTGCCAACGCTCTTCTCCCCGTTTCACTCCCAGCTCCGAGCACACCCGCTTTGACTATGTACTCAGAGCCTTTTGGAACAATCCTCATCATACCCTCAGTCGTGAACTGGTGTACTTGCACGAAACCATGCAGTCTTTCAACGTCATCCCAAGCCCTCCACCTGTGTCCACGTGTCCATCACTTTCTGGAAATTGGAGACCTCAACTTTGAGAGGCACCTCTCGCCAGCCTGATAGTCGGAATTGGATTGGAGTGTGGATAACCTTCGTAAGCCACTATCCGGAGACCACTGGTATGCCCTCCCCCTCTTTAACATCACTATACAGCACGCTTACCACACAGGTCATCGCCTGCTCTGGACACATGAGACCATCCCCTCCGGATAGTCACCTCCAGTCGTTGTTCAGGCATCTCCATGGCCATCTCCATCCCTTTGTAAGCCCAAGTGCACCAAAGCGTACCGATTCTACCTATGAACTTGAGTAGAAAATGCGCTCCTGTCAGAACCCATCGCTAATCTCAAGTTGCGAGCGAAAAATATCCAGCGTTCAAAACTGGACAGGCGCGTTCGAGAGGGCAGTGGAATCGAATCCAGACCTTGCGTGTTCAATGAATGCGATCATGATATGAAAAGCCTGGTTAACGCATTGGCATGGCCGTCGATCTTGTCCTCCCACTCACGATGACTCCTTTGGCTTCGACACGGTGAGCGTACCCATGTCTCCTTTTGTCCATATTTCTCAGTCATCCTCGGGAAATATTCGTGCTTCTCATATCCTACAGTCCTCAAAGTCGTGAGGATTCTCCCTCCTCCAGACTTCATTCCACCTTCACGACTACTAGACCACCTCTCAAGTAGCAGACACAAACCGAAATCTATGAAGGCGTGAAACTCTTCTTACGCATCTGGCTTGATCAACGGCCGTTTTCCGACGCTGTGATCCTTCCTCGAAGTCTTCCACATCATATCCGTCATGAACTCCGACCATGCATGCTCCAAAGCTCACGTCCTTATGTTCGATTCGACCGATCCAAAGATTCAACACCAATGGAGCTTTGACGGACGCTGGAAGGAGATGCGTTCAGAAGTTGACGGTGTAGGGGGCAAGCCAGACGAATCTGCAGCTGGGAAAAAGGACGTATCTGCTGGGTATGAGTGACTCCCTTGATGCTGCTAGCGTTCAACATCATACTGATCCACTTATTCTACTAGACGGAGAATTGGAGAAAAGTAAGCGATGGTTATGCATGCACATATGAGTAATGCTAGTAGGGAGAAGTGCGACAAGGATCTAATATAAACGAGTATTTATCTTCCTCTGAAAGATTACAAAGGTGTGTACATGTCCTTAATATATTTACCTTCCGGCTCATGTATTACATTTCAGTACAGCGAGAGGGAAGCGAACCGACGTCAATGGACGTACGAAAAGTACCGAACCACCCTAAAATCCAACTTCTCAAGACATCATCAACCTTCCCATGCCACCGCCAAGGACACAGTGAGAAACAATGACAAAGAGAACGACGAGGAGGCTGGAGATAGTGCAATAGGAAGAGGCGTTCGACTCGGACGTTCAAACCGACGAAAGCGTTGGCCTAGGACACCTACTTCTTGGCGCTTTCAGCCCAGGTCGTCAATCACGCTGTGTTCCTCCACGAAGTCTTCCTTCATCAAGTTGTCCTCTCTCAAGGCCGATATTGAATATATGGAAAGTGCTCCCGGCCTTCGCGTATCGACGGCTAGTCAAATTGACATGCTCGGTCTATGGGGATGGTAGAAATGCCAAAGAGAAAGAGCGATAATGACAACAAGGTGATGCACAACGAGGATGAAGGGAGCAAGAAGAAGGGAAGATGGGGTCGGTCCGTGGGGGAAGAAGAATCTCATAGAGAAAGCGCATGCGCTGGGTTCATCCTCGTGCAAAGTGAAACAGGACACCTGGACCAAACTGGTTTATTCCACCGACTTGACGCCAGAAGAAGTCTCGTATGGGAAGGAGGTCGACAAGGAGGAAGGAGTGGCCATTTGGAGAGGGAGAACTGGAGAACTGGGAAGACGAAGAGCTTGTGGTGTCCATAAGAGGGCTGTTCGTGACTGGCGTCGATTTGCTCGAGTTTTCTGTTCGTCGATCCTCTTATTCCATTAGAGGAGTTTTTGTATCCTTGGCAGTTTGTCCTTCAGGAGCGCCCTCGCCTTCTCCCGATGACGAGGTATGGTGCATTTGAGCACTTGGTCCGACGAGTTCATCAGCTCATCAAATCTTGTGGTTATTCCTTGTTATCAGAGTGTAATGCTTGGGTGAAGTAGGACTCGACCTGGAATACACGCAATTCTCATAACACAGTAAGAAGAAGAGTTCTTCTACAGTTGTCTCTACGAGCGATCATAAGGGATCAAATAACACCAAGCACAACTAGCTTTGTCGCTCTGAACAATACAAACAATACTTCTCCGTCCCTTCCCAATGAGATATATACGAGCAGGAAGTCCTAATCGCCCAATGGCTGAGAGATGCTCTCGAACGAGACCTTTCCAGCCAGAAATTTGGCATAAGGGAGTTTTGAGCCTCATGATCTCTGGAGGTAGCTGACACAA
>KQ962536.1:13754-53672 GCA_001563735.1 Leucoagaricus sp. SymC.cos
GCCATCGAAGCTTCGAGGGAAAACCGTCCAATGAGTAGAATCAGCTCACGCTGAGCCTCCTCATTGCCGCACTCATCCACGCCATCCAAAATAATCAGCACGCTCTTGTTAAGGCCTCCGAGTACGTGATGAGCCGTAAAGGGTGTGCTGATGAACCACCTGAACTGCTCAGCCATCGACTTGTCCACGATCTTGGGATCGGTAGTGAGAATATTGGTCACATATCTGCGATAAGTTGGGTAGCGGACTGCAAGCTGATAGGCAATCGTGATGAAAACGCTTCGAGGACTGTTGCGTTTGTTTGGCCGGGAAAAGAAGAAGGTTGCACCAAGGATGGGTGAAGTGTCAAGGGGATGAGATTCGGTTTCTGCCAGTGTCTGCATGATTGCCGATTTGCCCACACCAACAGGCCCGTGTAGCCAGAGGACCTTGTGCTCACGATTGAGGTCATGACACCATGAGTGTATGCTTCGGAAGATGTCGAGACGTGTCCCTGGGTGGCATCGAGGGGGTGGATCTCGTTCCGACGAGTCGTACTCCGCACCGGACATTGAGTGTTCTACTAGGAGATCAATCGCTATGGTATGAAGTTTAGCTATCGTGATGAACATACAGGATGACTTGAGCACTTACATTTGCTGCTGCCATCCACGATTGTGCTGTTGTCGATTAGAGTGGAGTTTGATATTGAGAAGTGATGTGTATTTGGCATAATTCCTGTTGACATAGGTAAACAACTGCAATGGTGTAGAGTGCGAGAACGAGTGAGCGGACCATGAAGAACGGTGTTGCGGGTCATGGTGGATCAGAACAGGCCCGGGCATGGGAATAGAACAGCATTCAAGAATCATTGACGTTTCTATCTCACGGAAGTCAGACTTGAATGTCGTGAGAACCCAGATTACCGACGACTTCTAACACCTAGTCAGCATATAAGCGATGCCAACAGCTCATCATTTGAGGTTGCATGGAGAGAGATTAGAGGCCTGAGGGGCGGTCAATGCGTTAAACAATGAGATGCAGGGTTAAATTGATTCAAAGTTTGATCTCCAGGCGCAACACCATGACTCCTTCCTTTCACCCCATCCTCAGCCAAAACTGTACCAACCCATTACACTGTGTATAGTACTGTAAAGCCACTACTCATGAGCACATAGGGCATTTCCAGAACTAGGCACGAAGGTCCGAATACAACCAGCAGCAGGATGGGGAGGACAACAGAAGAGAGCGTGAAGAGTTTTCACCGATACCAGAGAGACTTTAAGCATGTCGCCACGCCTTCTGAAACACAAGAAGCTGCTGGTATTCACTTGTATCTGATAGGCCAAAAACACGTCAAAGCGGCTGCATGCAACGTCTTGCTTGGCAGACAGCTTCTTCCTTCGGATACCTCAAACATCCACGACAAAAATCACTTGCCTTTTGGAGTCGTTCACACTATGAGTCAAGTCGTGATAGCTTATCTTCATTGGATGACCTAAGTTCTGGAGGTGCTGTGCGATTACGGGGTGTGCTTAATGAATAAGCTTTCAGAAAGCCTTAGGACTGTCGAGGATGGTACATGTTGGATCCATGAGGTAGTAACCAGTTATCTAGGCTGCTTATTAACTACTCAGACGTGCCTCCTCCCGGCGTCGCCTCTTGAATGTGCCTATCTTCCACAGCTCCCCAGATGTCGTTTGCACTGTTCCTAGACTTGCTTTCTCACTCATCTATCATGCTTGGGCTCTTTTCTACCCAATTAGTGTCTAGAATGCTCCAGCGCTCTGTGGCTCAACAAATGTCTTCTTTGTCGTTTACGGCGACGACAACAACGAGACCCTCGGGTTACATGGCTGATGCCAACGCATCACCTATGCTGCGGTACCAAGCCTTTCTCCCAACTCTCTCCATTCCAACACTCCAATCAACCGCCGCAAAATACCTCGTAATCATCAAACCTCTCCTCACACCTGACGCATTCACAAAAACACAAAAAGCGGTGGAAAGAGATGTTACAGAAATGATTAAAAGAGAGGGTGAAAGAACCTGGTATGATTAGCTGATTGGTGGAACGACGTTGCGTATATGGGGTATAGAGACCCTGTGGTTGTGTTTGTTAGTTGTTTTTTTGTGCATGCGGATGATTTGCTTAGGAGGGATCCGGCGAAGAGAGCGGCGAGTCGCTTTGTTACCTTTTCGTGAACTCGTTGAGAGGTGCGTAATCGTCTTATGGTTGTGAATCGGATCGGTGACCGAAGGTGTTTTCTGGGGGTGTTTAGTGGACGGTTAGGACCTGAAAAGGTGAAAGGCGCACCGTTGTGGATGGCCTCGTATAAATGGCTCTTCCCTTCCTCTCGGTACCCAGTCAAACCATCCGACACAGCACGGAAATTTGATTCCAAGGAAAACAACCATATCGCCGTCATACGCAAAAACAAATTCTTTATCGTACCCTCGTCGACGCCACTTCCGGTCGTGAACTCTCTGCTGCTGAACTTGAACTTCAGTTCAACAGGATTATCGCTGTGGCTGAAGAGACGCCTGATGTGTATCCTGTGTGGGCACCTACAAGTGATTTGTGGACTGAGGCAAGGAAGGATTTGGTTGCTGTGAGCCCGGATGGAAGGAATGAGGAATGTTTGAAGAAGATTGAGAGTGCGATGATTGTTGTTGCGTTGGGTGATACGAAGCCAGTTACGAGAGAGGACGTAAGTTAGGGAATGTGGTTGGAAATGGATGGAATGGGTTTTATGATAAACACCAGAGTAAGTGTTCGTTGCTTTTTTTGAACCAATAACTGATTTGACAACATAATCTAGTTATCGTCTATGATAATGGTCTGTCTGGATTCCTCGGTGAACACTCGTGCATGGACGGAACACCTACTCTACGTATGAACAAGTTTATCCTCGCAACTCTCGCAAGTGGCAAGATTGATCTCGGACCATCCACCGTGTCAGACCCTTCCTCCCTACCCGAGCCTCAACAACTCACATTCCGACTCAACGACACTGTTAAAAATCACATCGCCTCCGCTGCGGCTCGTTTCGATGCTTTTGTCGCTAAACATGATCTTAACATCCTTCATTACGAAGGATACGGCAAAAACCTCATGAAGCACTACAAATTCTCTTCCGACGCCTGGGTCCAACTCGTGAAACAACTCGGGTTCCACAAGCTTTTCGGTCGACCTGGGGTCACGTACGAATCTGTGCAAACGCGTAAGTTCCTGTTTGGCAGGACTGAAGTTATTAGAAGCGCGAGTAACGAGAGTAAAGCTTGGGCCGAGGCTATGATGGACCCAAGTGCGTGGCGCGATCCTCTCAAGCTGAAAGACATGTTCGTGAAGGCCGCCTCGAGACATATTCAATACTCTGCGTGGGCAGCCGATGGCCAGGGCGTCGATCGTCACCTCTTCGGTCTCAAGAAAATGTTGAAAGAAAGCGAAGATCTACCCGAGATCTACAAAGACCCTGCGTTCGTGAAATCAGGCCACTGGGAACTCAGCACGAGTCAACTCAGCTCCAAGTACTTCGAGGATTGGGGGTACGGCGAGGTTGTCGAGGACGGATTCGGATTGTCGTATGCTATTGGGGATGATCATGTGAGGCGGACAATTACGAATTTGAAGGAGAAGCAGAAGGGTGCGGAGTTGAGACATTATTTGGCGGAGGCAACGACGGAGGTGAGGAAGATGCTTGAGGCGGCTGAGAAGGTTGAGAAGGGGAAGTTATAAACCATCGTAATTTAATGTAGATGAGGGATTGGTACCCTGTCTTGTCTTGGAATGGCATGTCAGTCGTTTTCCGTGTCAACACACTTTCTCAACTGAGTGTTGTACTGTTGAAAAGTTGAGCATAGATAGACCGGTATTGTAGGTGATGGCAGATAATACATGGGTCGTGCGGCACGAAATTTAGGTGGTAGCTATGACTGGTCATAAGGGATTATATAGCACCACTCATTTTCTGCATTTAGGTTCTGATATATGCCAATAACACTCTTACTCCCCTTCCCAATGAGATACACACGCACTGGGAGCTCGAGTTGCTCAATAGCTTGAAGATGTTCTCGAAGTTGTTGTTGCCAATTGGGAAATTGAGAAAATGGAGCTTCTTGCTCTCCCCAGGGATTTTCATCCCAGTTCTGACAGACAGCAGCAGTCAGTTTGTCATCAACTTCTATCATTGGGCAAATACTAACCTTAAAAAAAAGTGGAATGGCCGTTGGCTCACTCTCGTGATGCCACCCGCCAGCATCAGCAGCTTGATCCGCCCTCATACGATCCAGCTGGATGGATGAGATAGTGATTGGTCGAGCTAGCCCCCAGCCCTCCAAGACAGAAAATATTGTTCTCGTCTGAAGACAGGCGTCAACTTTGTCCATAAATGATGATGTTCTCCGTAATGACTCACTGGGCCTGTGTCTTTGAACAAATAGCCAACAGTATGTTTTGGAAGGTTGGAAAAATTGGCATAGTCAACGTCTCGGAAAAATGCCGCAAGTCGTTCACTGTTGCGTGCAACATCATCCTCGCACTTCATGGCAGCATCGGTGTAATCTAGGACCGCAAGGAGAGAACATTCAAAAAGTTCAGCTTGAAGCTCTGTGCTGCTTTTGCCCGTGCATGCCCATGAGAGCTTAATCCTAGATGCCTTGATAGCAGAGTCAACTATGGATAGGCATATAAATGAGGAGATTTGCAATGTCAGTAACTGAAAGGACTGACTAGGATCATGGGACTCGCAAAGGACTCGAACTGCCCCGGCGACCGCTATTTTTTCTGGATGGGTGATGTGGAACTGTCCCGACCGTGTGGATGAGAGAATGTAATCCGAGAAGGACTTGTGGAAAGGTTGAAGTCGGGTATTATATTTCACCTTGTCTGGTGAGGGAATGCGAATGACAGAATGGAGCTTCCGTAGTGCACTGAATGCATCTGCCTGGCCGAGGTTTAGCCAGTGAGATTGGACCCAGAAGCAGTTATACAAAATGCGATCAAAAGAGGTGAAAGACAAGGCTAGCAAGCAGGTGGTGATGTGCTGGGTTCTGGGATGAACGGCGAGAAGAATTTGCGAGTAGAGGCTATCGAGGAGTGCAAGCGGGTTCAATTCGAGTGTAATTGACGTGGTTGATTCAATCGCGGCGACGACAACCTCGAGCTGCAAAACAGGGTTTGCATAGTCTTCGTCATCTATAAACCTAGTTGCCGCCTCCCCAAAAATGAAGTGACCGGAAGCTGCCTTTGCGACTTTGAGAAAATCAACCTCCGATGGCCACTTGGACGTTACCCCATATCTTTCCAGGATCTCGTCGAACCTCTTGCGCAGAAACAGCTCCATGTCTGCGCGCCCTTGGTCCGAGTCAACTTGCATGCCGATCTCCAGGCAGGAAGGCGGCACCTGGGGAAGACACTTGAATGCTTGCACGATGTCGGGTTCTGGGCGACTTGCGATAGCCCATATAAGCGGGGAGGTTGGATAATCAAGAGTAAAATGCCCAATTAATGAAACAAGTTGTCGTTGAGCCTCTATGCCCTCAACCTCGTCCAACCCATCCAATATGACCAATACTGTCTCACGATAGCCGTGGAGCACGTTCTGCTCAGCAAAGGGTTTCATTATGAACCACTTGAACTGCTCCTTCATCGACTTCTCAACAATCTTTGGATCATCGGTAAGGATATCCGTGATGTATTGGCGATAGGGTTTGTATCGAGTAGCGAGCTGGTAAGCAATAGTGTTGAATAGTCGTTTCGGGTAATTGCGCTGCCTGAGCTTGGAAAAGAATATAGTAGCACCAAGGATAGAGGTAGAAGATTTGTGTTCCTCTTGAGCGAGTGTCTGCATGATCGCAGACTTGCCGATACCTGCAGGCCCATGAATCCACAAAATCCTCTCGTTCCGATCTGGATTGTGGAACCACGATTGAGCCTGCCCGCAAATGTCGAGTCGAGTTCCAGGATGACATTGGGGAGGGGGATCGCGCTCTGACGAATCATGTTCTACACCAGGGATGGACTGCCCTGCAAGGTCCTTCATGACAGCTGTACATTGATCGTCATCAGTTTTAGTGATGATGGGACGCACTTCACTCTTACATGCGGTATTGCCCGTGTAAATGTGCTGGCTACTATTATCAGTCATCTGCAACTGTGATGTAGAGATTCGGACATCATTCGCATTGGTGAAGAAACCTACATGTTGTTGTAAGCTCACGCTAAAGTCCAGCAAAACAAGGGCCTCACCCTGTCCTCTGAGATGGGACCCAAGTGATAAGTTGTGCTCCGATGAATCAACTTTAACGCCAGGAGTGGTTTCCCCTGCTGGACCGCTCATTTCTGACAAACAGTCAGCATCATGTATCAAAGTCAACGAGGCCTTGCTCACTCCTGTCGACGCTATCATCCCTCAGGTGAATGATACTGGTCTTGTCTATTTGAGCATTTTGAGGGGCCACGTCGTCTGTGGTAGCGAGGCTAGAGTATTCGGAGGAATTATTCGTTGCACTGGGCAATGGTAAGGCGTGCCCCGAAGAAGCCTTTGTTGCTGAACAAACCGTCATCAACATTGTCTGCCAGTGCGAAAGCATAGTACTTACTCCTGCCAATGTCCATATGAATATCTGGAGCGCTAGTGTTGCCCACGTGGATGTTTCGGGCAAGGGGGCTATCGTCAATCACAATCCTTGGACCGTCGTTGCCATGGGCGTTATTGCTGCTGGCCACAATCCGGGGACCCTGAACACTATTGTTTGTGCTGTCAAGTGCTCCAGATTTCTGAAAGGCACTATCACCAGCAACTCCGGCGTTCTGAGTATTCTCGTCAATCACTCCAGCGGTCCTCCAACAACACAATAAAGAAGCTGCATTCTTGAAGAACGCTGGACAAGCGATACATGGATGAGGGGTCTTCTGAGAACTCAACGGGACGGTGGACTCACCTTTTCCTTGAAACAGACCCTTCGATTCGGGCATGGTGGTGGATAGATTGACAGGCGTGAGCGCTGCGAGATGCCTGCAACGTGCCCAGCGACTAGTCACGGGTCGCACCCAAGTTGGATCAATGAGCGCTTATCGGTTGATGATACGGGATTTATTCAGCTGCGTTCGAGTCCCTCGCACCAAGAAGTTCTGGCCTGCATTCGATGCCGTACTTCCACCATCCCTTGTGTGCTGCCTCTGAAATTGGAGTAAGCAACACACGACGCAAGTTCGAGGATGCACACCAATTACCGACGTTCATTATATATATACCTGCTCTGTGCAATCGGCATCCAGGTCTCGATGTTCCTGAGCAGTTTGGAACACATTCAATTCATCGCTTATATTTGCATGTAAATGGACTGTATATGACAGTGGGACAAGGGACCTAAACTCTGACTACTCACTGAACATGACCCATGGTGTCCTTATGCGTATAAGGTACTGGTGCCTAGTATGAGTGGGGTGTTCAGGGAACAAGCTTTGAAGGTTGAATGCTTCTGGTAGGGTGTGAACTCTTGAGATAGAATGGTGTTTGTGGGGAAGGAAACAGATCGGGGTAAATGTTGAGGAGATTGTCGTTATTCGTTACGTGCGTTCATGTCCGGCTTCAAGCGCTATCCCCTTATGAGAGTCTCCTCTGTTGGTGATCAGCTGACAGCGCGGCCAGCTTCACCAATGCTCTTCTCCCCGTTTCACTCCCAGCTCTGAGCACACCCCCTTTGACTGTGTACTCAGAGCCTTTTGGAACAACCTTCATCATCTCCTCAGTCGTGAACTGGTGCTCTTGCACGAAACAATGCAGTCTTTCAACGTCATCCCAAGCCCTCCGCCTGTGTCCACATATCCATTACTTTCTGAAGATAGGAGGCCTCGACTTCGAGAGGTACCTCTTGCCAGTCTGATAGCCAGAAGAAATATTGGATTGGAGTGCGGATAAACCACTATTCGGGGACAACTGGTATGCCCTCCCCCTCTTTAACATCACTATACAGCATGCTTACCACACAGATCATCGCCTGCTCTGGACACATGAGACCATCCCCTTCTGGTAGTCACCTCCAGTCGTTGTTCAGGCGTTTCCATGGCCATCTCCATCCCTTTGTGAGCCCAATCGTACCAAAGCCTACTGATTCTACTTATGAACTCGAGTAGAAAATGCGCTCCTGGCAGAACCCGTCACTGATCTCAAATTGTGAGCGAAAACAATATCCAGTGCTCGAAACTGGACAGACGCGTTCAAGGGGGCAGTGGAATCGAACCCAGACTTTACGCGGTCAGGGAACGCAATAATGACGTGAAAAGTCTGGTTAACGCATTGGCATGGCCGTCGATCTTGTCCTCCCATTCACGATGACTCCTTTGGCTTCGACACGGTGAGCATGCCCATGTCTCCTTTTGTCCATATTTCTGAGTCATCCTCTAAAAATATTCGTGCTTCTCATATCCTACAGTCTTCAGGTCGTGAGGATTCTCTCTCCTCCAGACTTCACTCCACCCTCTTGACTACCAGACCAGCTCTCAAATAACATACATAGACTGAAATCTATGAAGGCGCGAAACGCTTCCTACATGCCTGGTTTTATCAATGGCCATTACCCGACGTTGTGATCCTTCCTCGAAGTCTTCCGCATCATATCCGTCATGAACTCCGACCATGCATGCGCCAAAGCTCATGTCCTTACGTTCGATTTGACTGATCCAAAGATTCAACACGAAGGGAGCTTTGACAGACGTTGAAAGGGAGGTGCATTCAGAAGTTGATGGTGTAGGAGGCAAGCCAGACGAATCTGCAGCTGGGAAAAAGGATGTATCTGCTGGGTATGAGTGACTCCTTGATGCTACTAGCGTTCAACATCATACTGATCCACTTATTCTACCAGACGGAGAATCGGAGAAAATTAAGCGGATGTTATGCATGCACCTATGGGCAATGCTAGTAGGGTGAAGTGCAGCAGGGATCTGATATAGACGAGCGTTTATCTTCCTCTGAAAGATTACAAAGGTGTGTATATGTCATGGATATCCTTACGCTCCGGCTCATGCATTAAATTTCAGTACTGCGAGAGGGAAGTGAACCGACGTCAATGGACGTACGAAATGTACCGAACCACCCTAAAATACAACATGTTAAGACATCATCAACCCTCCCATGCCACCGCCAAGGACGCATTGAGGAACAGTGACAAGGAGAACGACGAGGAGGCCAGAGATGGGTGCAATAGGAAGGGTCGTTCGACTCGGACACTCAAGACGACGAAGGCATTGGCCAAGGCCACCCACTTCTCTGCGCTTTCAGCCCAGGTTGTCAGTCACGCGGTATTTCTTCATAAAGACATCCTTTGTTGTCTCCTCTCAAGGCCGATATTGAATACATAGAAAGTGCTCCCGTCTTTCGTGTATTAATGACTAATGAAATTGACGTGCTTGGTTCAAGGGAATGGTAGAGATGCCAAAGAAAAAGAGCGATAATGACAGCAACGCGATGGGCAACGAGGGTGAAGGGAGCAAGAAGAAGAAGGGAAGATGGGGTCGGTCCGTGGTGGAAGATGAATCTCGTAGAGAAAACGCATGCGCTGGCTTCATCCTTGTGCAAAGTGAAACAGGACACCTGGGCCAAACTGGTTTATTCCTCCGACTTGACGCCAGAAGAAGTCTCATATGGGAAGGAGGTCGACAAGGAGGAAGGAGTGACCAATTAGAGAGGGAGAGTCGAAGAACTGGGAAGACGAAGAGTTTGTGGTGTCCATAAGAGGGCCGTTCATGACTGGTGTTGATTTGCTTGAGCTTTCTGTTCGTCGATCCTCTTACTTCGCTAGAGGAGTTTTTGTATCCTTGGTAGTTTGTCCTCCAGGAGCGCCCTCGCCTTCTCCCGACGACGAGGTATGGTGCATTCGAGCACTTGGTCCGAGACGAGTTCATCAGTTCATCGGATCTTGAGGTGGATATTCCTTGTTATCAGAGTGTAATGCTTGGGTGAAGTAGGACTCGACCTTGAATACACGCGATTCTCGTAACACAGTAAGACGAAGAGATCTTCTACAGTTGTCTCTACGAGCAATCATAAGGGATCAAATAACACCAAGCACAACTAGCTTTGTCACTCTGAACAATGCAAACAATACTTCTCCGTCCCTTCCCAATGAGATATGTACGAGCAGGAAGTCCTAATCGTCGAATGGCTGAGAGATGCTCTCGAACGAGACCCTTCCAGCCGGAAATTTGGCATAAGGGAGTTATGAGCCTCATGATCTCTGGAGGTTGCTGACAAAACATGTCAGTCAGTTAAATATTTGCATCGGAAAGTGGACACTTACATTGAGGAAATCTGGAATGGTAGATACCGTCTCCTTGTGCGCTGAGCTAAACAGCCTGACGTCGACAGGTCTATCGGACCTGATACGGTTCATCTTGATAGACCGAATGGTGATCGATTGAGCAAGACCCCAGTGTTCGAGAGCAACAAATATTGGCTATCAGGATAGCTTGACATATAATTCCGTGGTCAATAGCGTAAATGACTCACAGGTTCTGAGAAAGCGAATCGGCTTCCAAAGTTCGGGAACCCAAGATTTGAAGGGTTCGCATAGTCGACGTCTTCAAAGATTGCAATTGACTGAGAAGCGGCGTTCTCATGGCTGTCCTTGCGAGAGTAGGCTTGCAAGGTGTCTAGTTCATCGAAGACAGTTTCGAATGACCCGTGCAGAAGTTGTTCTTGCCAGTGCAAGTCTGCGCCATCCTGATAGACCCAAGACACTTTCACTCTTGATGCATCGATGGTAGAATCGTCTGTGTATTTGCAACAATGAGTGTCAATCCGTGGTAGCCAGATATAGAGAACCCACGAGGATGATGTGCCTCTTGAAGAACCCGGAGGGCTCCCCTCAGTGCCACCTTCCATGGATCTCGTACGTGGAATTGCGCAGAGCGAGTTGTGGAAGCAATGAAGTCGGAAAAGGAAGTATGATATACTTCAAGGTAAGTAAAATCTGAGACCTCTCCTGGTGGAGGAATTTCAATCACCGAATGGAGTTTCCGAAGAGCTCCATACGTATCCGCTTGACTAAGCTTCAACCAATTGCAGATGAGCCAGAAATGTGGGCGAGTGTCTTGAAGGTTGAACGATAGTGCCAATAGGTATTTCGTTGTGGGCAAAACGTCTGAGGGTATGTTGGAGAGGACTTCGGTGTACAGGGCATCAAGTGTTGCGAGCGGATTAGGACCGGATGACGATGATGATAAGATAACTTGAAGAACTTTATTCAGCTGAGAAACTGGGTTTCCATAATGCTCATCAGTCACAAAGCGAATTACCGCTGATGCAAAGACAAAAAGGCCAGATGCGGCCTTTACAATACTGAGGAAATCAACTTTGGATGGCCACTGTAGAGTCGAAACAGAGAATGACTGGTATCGTCCATGAATTTCTTGGAATTTGTCATGTAGAAATCGTTCAACGTCTGCACAACCCTGATCAGAGTCGACAGGCACGCTGAGCTCCCAATGACATCCCTTAACCAGCGGGCTAGAAGCCATCGTCCGTATGTGAGGCTCTGGACGGCTCGCAATAGCCCAGATGAGAGGAGCCATCGAAGCTTCGAGGGAAAACCGTCCAATGAGTAGAATCAGCTCACGCTGAGCCTCCTCATTGCCGCACTCATCCACGCCATCCAAAATAATCAGCACGCTCTTGTCAAGGCCTCCGAGTACGTGATGAGCCGTAAAGGGTGTGCTGATGAACCAGCTGAACTGCTCAGCCATCGACTTGTCCACGATCTTGGGATCGGTAGTGAGAATATTGGTCACATATCTGCGATAAGTTGGGTAGCGGACTGCAAGCTGATAGGCAATCGTGGTGAAAACGCTTCGAGGACTGTTGCGTTTGTTTGGCCGGGAAAAGAAGAAGGTTGCACCAAGGATGGGTGAAGTGTCAAGGGGATGAGATTCGGTTTCTGCCAGTGTCTGCATGATTGCCGATTTGCCCACACCAACAGGCCCGTGTAGCCAGAGGACCTTGTGCTCATGATTAGGGTCATGGCACCATGAATATATGTTTCGGAAGATGTCGAGACGTGTCCCTGGGTGGCATCGAGGGGGTGGATCTCGTTCCGCTCCGCACCGGATATTGAGTGTTCTACTAGGAGATCAATCGCTATAAAACTCTGCTCGTCAGCGCATCGGGCATCTCCCAGAACTGGGCACGAAGGTCCGAATGCAACCAGGAGCAGAAATGGAGAGGACAGCAGAAGAGAGCATGAAGAGCGTTTCATCGATACTAGAGGGACTTTAAGTATGTCGTCGCACCTTCTGAAACACAACAAGTTGCTGATCCTCAATTGTATGTGATAAGCCCAAAAGCCGTCAAAGTGGCTGCATGCGACGTCTTGCTTGGCAGACGGCTTCTTCCTTCGGATACCCTAAACATCCACGACAAACCGTTCACACTACGAGTCAAGCCGTGATAGCTTATCTTCATTGGATGACCTAAGTTCTGGAGGTGCTGTGCGATTATGGGGAGTACTCAATGAACAAGCTTTCAGAAAGCCTCAGGACTGTCGAGGATGGTACATATTGGATCCATGAGGTAGTAAGTAACCAGTTATCTATGTTGATTTTCCTGTCTGCTTATTCACTACTCGGACGTGCCTCCTCCCGGCGTCGCCTCTTGAATGTGCCTATGCTCTACAGCTCCCCAGATATCGTTTTCACTGTTCCTAGACTTACTTTCTCGCTCATCTACCGTGTTTGGGCTCACTTCTACCCAATTAGCGTCTAGAATGCTCCAGCGCTCTGTGGCTCAACAAATGTCTTCTTTGTCGTTTACGGCGACGACAACAACGAGACCCCCGGGTTACATGGCTGATGCCAACACATCACCTCTGCTGCGGTACCGAGCCTTTCTCCCAACTCTCTCCGCTCCGACGCTCCAATCGACCGCCGCGAAATACCTCGTGATCTTCAAACCTCTCCTCACACCTGACCCATTCACGAAAACACAAAAAGCGGTGGAAAGAGACGTTACAGAAACGACTAGAAGAGAGGGTGAAAGAACCTGGAATGAAGAATTGGTTAGCTGATTGGTCGAACGACGTTGCGTATATGGGGTATAGAGATCCTGTGGTTGCGTTTGTTAGTTATGTTTTTGTGCATGCAGATGATGTGTTTAGGAGGGACCCGGCGAAGAGAGTGGCGAGTCTTGTTAAGGCTTTATTGCCTTTCCGTGAACTCGTTGAGAGGTGTGCAGTGCTCTATGGATGTGATTTGAACAGTGACTGACAGTGTTTTTTGGGGTGTTTAGTGGACAGTTAGAGCCTGAAAAGGTGAAAGGCGTACCGTTGTGTATGGCCTCGTATAAATGGCTCTTCCATTCCTCTTGGTACCGAGTCAAACCATCCGACACAGCACGGAAATTCGATCACGAAGAAAACAACCCTATCGCCGTCATCCGCGAAAACAAATTCTTCATTGTATCCCCCGTCGACGCCACTTCCGGTCGTGAACCTTCTGTTGCTGAACTCGAACTTCAGTTCAACAGAATCATCGCTGCGGCTGGAGAGACACCTGATGTGTATCCTGTTGGTGCACTTACAGAGTCAAACCATCCGACACAGCACGGAAATTCGACCACGAAGAAAACAACCCTATCGCCGTCATCCGCGAAAACAAATTCTTCATTGTATCCCCCGTCGACGCCACTTCCGGTCGTGAACCTTCTGTTGCTGAACTCGAACTTCAGTTCAACAGAATCATCGCTGCGGCTGGAGAGACACCTGATGTGTATCCTGTTGGTGCACTTACAATTAATAATCGAGACTTGTGGTCTGAGGCGAGGAAGGATTTGGTTGACGCGACCCCAGATGGAAGGAATGAGGAATGTTTGAGGATGATTGAGAGTGCGATGATTGTTGTTGCGTTGGACGATACGAAGCCTATTACGAGAGAGGATGTTAGTTGGGGAATGTGGGTTGGAGATGGACGGAATAGGTTTTATGATAAACACCAACGTAAGTGTTCGTTGCTTTTTTCGAACCAATAACTGATTTGACAACATAATCTAGTTATCGTCTATGATAATGGTCGGTCTGGATTCCTCGGTGAACACTCGTGCATGGACGGAACGCCTACTCTACGTATGAACGAGTTTATCCTCGCAACTCTTGCGAACGGCAAGATTGATCTCGGACCATCCACCGTGTCAAACCCTTCCTCCCTACCCGAGCCTCAACAACTCACATTCCAGCTTAACGACACCGTGAAAAACCACATCACCTCCGCTGCGGCTCGCTTTGACGCTCTCGTCGCTCAACACGATCTCAATGTCCTTCATTACGAAGGATATGGCAAATACCCCATGAAGCACTATAGGTTCTCTCCCGACGCTTGGGTCCAACTCGTGAAACAACCTGCGTTCCATAAGCTTTTCGGTTGACCTGGAGTCACGTACGAATCTGCGCAAACGCGCGAATTCCAGCTCGGCAGGACTGAAGTTATTAGGAGCGCGAGTAATGAGAGTAAGGCTTGGGCCGAGGCTATGCTCGACCCGAGTGCGTGGCGCGATCCTCTTAGACTCAAGGACCTTTTCGCAAAGGCCGTTTCGAGACATATTCAATACTCTGCATGGGCCGCCGATGGCCAGGGCGTCGATCGTCATCTCTTCGGTTTTCAAGAAAATGCTCAAGGAAGGCGAAGATCTACCCGAGATCTACAAAGACCCTGCGTTCGCGAAATCAAGCCGCTGGGAACTCAGCACAAGTCAACTCAGTTCCAAGTACTTCGAGGGATGGGGATACGGTGAGGTTTTCGAGGATGGGTTTGGGTTGTCGTATGCTATTGGGGATGATTATGTGAGGTGGACGATTACAAATTTAAAGGAGAAGCAGAAGGGAGCGGAGTTGAGACATTATTTGGCGGAGGCTGCGATGGAGGTGAGGAAGATGCTTGAGGCGGCTGAGAAGGTTGAGAAGGGGAAGTTATAAACTATTGTAATTTAATGTAGAAGAGGGATTGATGCCCTGTCTTGTCTTGGAACGGCATGTCGGTCGTTTTCCGTGTCAAAACACTTTCTCAATTAGGTGTTGTTTTTGGAGAGTTGAGCATAGATAGACCGGTATTGTAAATGACAGCAGATAGTACATGGGTCGTGCGGCATGAAATCTGGGTGCTAGCTATGACTGATCATAAGGAATTATATAGCACCACCGACCTTTTGCGCTTAGGTTATGATAGATGCCAACCACACTCTTACTCCCCTTCCTAATGAGATACACGCGCGCTGGGAGCTCGAGCTCCTTGATAGCTTGAAGATGTTCTCGAAGCTGCTCTTGCCAATTGGGAAATTGAGAAAATGGAGCTTTTTGCTTTCCCCAGGGATTTTTCTTCAAGTTCTGACAGACGGCAGCAGTCAGTTCATCATCAACTTCTATCATTGGGCAAATACTAACATTGAGAAAATGTGGAATGGCTGTTGGCTCATCCTCATGTTGCAGCCCAACAGCATCAGCAGCTTGATCTGTCCTTACACGATTCAGCTGTATGGATGAGATAGCGATTGGTCGAGCCAGCCCCCAGCCCTCCAAGACGGGGAACATTCTTCTCGTCTGAAGAGAGGCGTCAACTCTGTTTCCAAACGATGATGTTTCCCATGATGACTCACTCGGGTTGAGTTATCGAGCCAACGGCCGACAGTACTTCGTCCTCCAAGGTTGGAAAAATTGGCATAGTCAACGTCTTGGAAAAATGCCGCAAGTCGGTCACTGTTGCGCGCAACATCATCCTCGTACTCCACGGCAGTGTCAGTGTAATCTAGGACCGCAAGAAGAGAACGCCTAAAGAGCTCATTTTAAAGCGCTGTGCTGCTTTTGCCCATGCATACCCATGAGAGCTTAATCCTGGATGCCTTGACAATAGAGTCAACTATGATAGGTATATGAATGAGGAGATTTGCAATGTCAATAACAGAAAGGACTGACTGGGATTACGGGACTCGCAAAGCACTCGAACTGCCCCGGTAACTGCTACTTTCTCTGGATGGGTGACATGGAACTGTCCTGATCGTGTGGATGAGAGGATGTAGTCGGAGAAGGACTTGTGGAAAGGTTGAAGTTTGGTATTAGAATCCACCTTGTCTGGTAAGGGAACACGGAGGACAGAATGGAGCTTCCGCAGTGCACTGAAGGCATCTGCCTGGCTGAGTTGTAACCAGTTGGATTGAACCCAGAAGTAGCTATAGAAACGGCGATCACACTTGGTGAAGGACAAGGCTAGCAAGCGAGTGGTAATGTACTGGGTTCTGGGATGAACTGCGAGAAGAATTTGCGAGTAGAGGCTATCAAGGAGTGCAAGCAGGTTCAATTCGAGTGTAATTGACGTGGTTGATTCAATCGCGGCGACGACAACCTGGAGCTGCGAAACAGGGTTCGCATAGTCCTCATCGTCTATAAACCCAGTTGCCGCCTCTCCAAAAATGAAGTGTCCAGAAGCTGCCTTTGCGACTTTGAGAAAATCAACTTCCGGCGGCCAGTCTGACAGTGCCCCATATCTCTCCCGGATCGCATCGAATCTCTTGCGTAGGAATAGCTCCATGTCTGCGCGCCCTTGGTCCGAGTCAATTTGCACCTCAATTCTGCTATACAGAGCCCGGAGCTGGGAAAGAGACTTGAATGCATTTACAATGTCAGGTTCTGGGCGGCTCGTGATAGCCCATATGAGCGGGGAGGTTGGGTGATCAAGAGCAAAATGCCCGATTAATGAAACAAGTTGTCGTTGAGCCTCTATGCCCTGAACCTCGTCCAACCCGTCCAATATGATCATTACTGTCTCGCGGTAGCCATGAAGCACGTTCTGCTCAGCAAAGGGCTTCATTATGAACCACTTGAACTGCTCCTTCATCGACTTCTCAACAATCTTGAGATCTTGGGTGAGAATATCGGTGATGTAGCGGCGGTAGCCCTCGTATCGAATGGCGAGCTGGTATGCAACAGTGTTGAACAACCTTTTTGGATCATTGCGCTGCCTCAGCTTGGAGAAAAAGACGGCGGCGCCGAGAATGGAGGTAGGAGAATTGACGTCCTCCTGAGCAAGAGTCTGCATGATTGCAGTCTTGCCAACACCTGCAGGCCCGTGAATCCACAGGATCTTCTCGTTACGATCTGGATTGTGGAACCACGACTGCGCCTGCTCGCAAATGTCGAGTCGAGTTCCAGGATGACACTGGGGAGGGGGATCACGCTCAGACGAATCGGGTTTCACGCCAGGGATGGACTGCCATGCGAGGTCCTTCATGACAGCTGTACATCGATTGTCATCAGTTTTAGTGACAGCAGGGCGCGCTTTACTCTTACATGCTGTATTGCCCGTGTAAATGTGCTGACCACTATTATCAATCATTTGCCAGTGCGATCCCGAGACTTGGACATTACTCGCATTGGCGAAGAAACCTACATGTTGTTGTAAGCTCACGCAAAACGAAGGCCTCACCCTGTCCTAGACTGCGGTCCGGTGAATCAAGTTTAATGTCAGGAATGGTTTCCCCCGCTGGACCGCCCATTTCTAACAAGCAATCAGCTTCATGTGTCAAAATCAACGCAGCCTTGCTCACTCCTATCGATGCTGTCATTTCTCAGGCGAATGACACTGGTCTTGTCTATTTGAGCATTTTGAGGGGTCATGTTGTCCGTGGTAGCGAGGCTAGAGTATTCGGAGGAATTATTTATTGCACTGGGCAATGGCAAGGCGTGCTCCGAAGACGCCTTTGTTGCTGAACAAACCGTCATCAGTATTGTCTGTCAGTGTGAAAAGCGTAGTACTTACTCCTGCCAACGTCCATATGAATATCTTGAGCGCTAGTGTTGCCCACGTGGATGTTTTGGGCAAGGGGGCTATCGTCAATCACAATCCTTGGAACGTCGTTGCCATGGGCGTTATTGCTGTTGGCCACAATCCCGGGGTCTTGAACACTATTCTCTATGCTGCCAAGGGCGCCAGCCTTCTGAAAGGCACGATCACCAGCAACTCCGGCGCTCTGAACATTCTCGTCAATCATTCCAGTGGTCCTCCAACAACACAATAAAGAAGCCGCATTCTTGAAGAACGCTGGACAAGTGATACATGGGTTAGGGGTTTTCTGAGAGCTCACCGGAACGGTGGACTCACCTTTTCCTCGAAACAGGCCCTTTGATTCGGGCATGGTGATGGATAGATTGAAAGGTGAGAATGATGCGAGAAGCCTGCAACGTGCCCAGCGACTTGATTCTGCCAGTCACGGGTTGGATCAATGAGCACTCATTGGTCGATGATACAGGATTTATTCGGCTGCGTTCGAGTCCTTTGTACTTCCTTTGTACTGGCCTGCATTCAATGCTGCATCTCCGCCGTCTCCTGTGTGCTGCCTCTGAAATTGGGGTAAGCAACACACAACGCAAGCTCGAGGATACATACCGATTACCGACACTCATTATATATTTACTTGCTCTGTGCAATCGGCGTCCAAGTCTTGGCATTACTAGGCAGTTTAGAACACACTTAGTTCATCGCTTAGAGTTGCACGTAAATGAACTGTATATAACGGTGGGGACAAGGAACCTGGACTCTGGCTTCTCACTGAGCGCGACCTATCCATGGTGTCTTCATGCGTGTAAGATACTGGCGACTAGTACGAGTGGGGTGTTCAGAGAACAGGCCTTGAGGGTTGAACGTTTCATGGTAGGTGTGAGCTCTTGAGACGGAATAGTGTTTGTGGGGGAGGAGATAGATCAAGGTAAATGTCGAGGAGATTGTCGTTGTTCGTTATACGCGTTAACATTCAGCTTCAAGCGCTATCCCCTTCTGAAAGTCTCCTCTGATGGCGATCAGCCAACAGCGCAGTCAGCTTCGCCAACGCTCTTCTCCCCATTTCACTCCCAGCTCCGAGCACACCCACTCTGACCTGTTATGTTGCATACATCAGGGCTCTTTCTCTCGAGCACAATACATGATCTAGACTGTGGACCGGAAGGGACGATCCGACACACGAGCTGGAGAGAAGCAGGAGTAGTGAGGAGGATAGCAGAAGAGTCTGGGGCTGTTGAGAGGCCAGTTTTTGTCTGGAATCGTACACAGGATTAGTCAGTATTATCCGGCTCTGCTCCATTCTCGCAAAATCTCTCTCTCGCTCTCTCTAGCTCGTAACAAGTGAGTCCTTCGCGTTCTACTGCCATGGCTCTTATACTGATCCATCCCGTCTCCTCGCCCTAGTGATCTCCAAGATGGCGCAGACCACGGCGATCCCTCCTGTGGACACTGTGGCCTCAGACTTCTCCTACTTGAGCTTCATCAGCGACGCTGCCTCTAGCGCCTCGTCGGACTCCTCTCCCCATTCCGTCTCCGAGGTGGAGGCGACCTTCTACTATGCCGGTATCTCTCCAACCCCGCCCAAGCTCGTATACCGTACCGACAGCGCTGCTCGGCCCTTCATCAAGCCCAAGGGCCTCGAGGCATACCGCCAGCTCAAGCAGGCGCGCGGCGTCTTCGGTCACCCACTTGTTAGTCTGTGGAAGGAGACGGTGGGGCCCAAAGTCCGGGACCTGCTCACAGCACTGAGGGTGGCATGGACGTCTATCGACGGCGTCCGCTTCCTCGCTGATGAGGATGATGGCAAGCAGATACTGGGCCCAGTGGTGATCTGGGTTGGTGTCCACCCAGGCTCGCTCCAGGCTGAGCATGCCTTCAACGCTGCCCAGGATATCCTCAGCATCCTCGACACATACCAAATTCGCAATGTGGAGGTGGAGTTCCGTGAGTCCATCTACCACCGCTCAGTTGGCCCCCCGCTCCTCAAGTCTGTGTCCAACTTCAACCACACCGTTGATGTGCGCGGCCACCTCACCACTGCCCTCGGGCTCTCCATCACTACTGCTGAACACCCTAACACCCAGGGCACGATGGCTGTCTACTTCGCCGAGGGTGGTGAGAGCACCAAAACACTCGCGCTCACCTGCCACCACGTCGTCCTCAAGGTTGATGCCAACACCAATGATGACTACACCTTCTGGGGCACTGGTGCCCCTCGTAAGAATGTCCAGCTACTCGGAACCCGTGCCTTTGACAGGCTGCTTGATTCCATTCGTCTTCGCATCAGCCGCCATGGCATTATGGTTAAAATTCATGAGGAAGACATTGAGAGATTGGAGAAGAGGGTGTCGGGTGACGAGGACGACGTTGTTGAGGCTAGGAGGGGCTTGACCAAGGTTCGTGGTCAGCTGGAAGAGGCCAACCAAGCTATTGAGGCCCTGAAGATGTTCTATGACACTGTCAAGAAGGACTGGGGCCCTGCCAATAACCGCATCATTGGTCACATCCGCCACTCTCCGCCCATTGCTTTCAATGTCCAGCCTGGTGGGTTCACAAAGGACTGGGCCGCCATTGAGCTTGATGGGCCCAAGTTCAAGGAGTATAGTGGCCCCTCCATCGACCTTGGTGCATTTTTTCTGTCTTTTCTTTTTTATTGCCACTTCTGACGCTTATATACATCTCAGGGACCCAGATAGCAGCTGATGAGTTCACCTTGAAGATGTACCCCCGCGATGATGGCCGCAAATCATTCAAGTATCCCACTAACCGCCTCCTCTGCCTCCATGACATGATTTCTGAGGAGCTCATGCATGCCCCTGACATGCTCGACCATGACAATGAGCCCTGCCTTCTTGTTATCAAGAATGGCAACACAACGGGCGTCACTATTGGCCGTGCCACTGGCATGGAGTCCTTCGTCCGTGATGAGGACACTGGTGAGACATCTATAGAGTGGGCTGTCTATAATTATGACAACAAAAGTGGTGTCTTCTCTGCCCCTGGTGATTCTGGCTCTATGGTTGCAGATGGCCTTGGTCGGATGGGTGGCATGCTCAATGGCGGCTCTGGCAAAACTGAGTCATCAGATGTCACTTACGTGACACCCATGTTCCAGCTCTGGGAGTGGGTTAAGGAGGTATTTCCCAATGCCTGTCTCTGCCCAGAGACTATTGTCTAGGTATCCTTGTTGTTGTTGGTGATGCTGCATCTTTATTCTCTCATTCATCTTTATTGTCTCATTCATCTTCTCTTGCCCCCAGTTTCCTCTTGTTTTTTTTCTAGATTTATTCTTATAGCTAGTGGATGAGCTTTGAGTAGTGCATATAGAAGAAAGAGATATCATGAAATTACTTGAGGTCAGATTAGGCAATATATTGTAAGTTGGCCAGTTGATGTAAAGGCAAGGCAATAGAGGACAGTTCACCCTGTCCTTATGCTCTTTCTTGCATCAATTGTGGTAGCAAGTATTCTGCAAATGATAAATGCTGCAAGTTCTGGTGTCATAGGTTTGACACTGAGTAGTTCTGATTAGTTTGCTCTTTAAGCTTGATGTTTCCTTTCTCCTCAATGGACTATTGGACTTTTTCTTAGGTCTAGACAATCGCTATATGCTTTATATTCTACCTCTTTTCTTATATTTATTTCTGGCTTTCTACTTCCTGTAGGATCAGGTTTGGTATTCTGTGATGAGCAGTCTACTCTGTAATTGTAGTTTAGCTAGGCATAGACTGTGCTTGCTCACTGTATAATTGCACAATGGTTGTGAATAAATTATTGATTTAAAAATATATATATACACATAACAGATTGAAACTACATACACTATATATGTCCATCTTAATCAGCGTCCCACAAATGCTGCCTACCTACTAGAATTTGGAACAGGGCCTTATCAAAGACTAAACAGGGCCAACTTTTCAGCCAGCTATACCTAGTCAAAGTGATGATGCTAGAAGGGCATCAGTCACTAGCACTGTGATTTCTTTTACAGTTCACACAGTATTGACATGAGTAGTAACTTGTGAGCTTTCTCTTTCTCAGTATCAGTTTGTAGTTGTGATACTACAATACCCAACACTTCTTGTATGCTACACTAGTCAGCCTCTGTACTTGAGCATGTTGATGATATCATCCTTGCTCTAGTTCTGTTCTGATGGCATAGAGTTGCAGCAGGAGCCAGGTTCTGAAGAAGAAGATGGAGACCTAAACATCATTATAAGCCAGATAGAGACTGAAAGATAGATTATAAGGATAAGTGATGGGTGCAAAAGATAAATGAGAGTACAAAAGATAATAATATAATGATTAGTCTAGAAAGGCTAGGATATGAACACACTAGTACAAAATATATGCAAATAGCTGAGCATCCACAAATATTGAGAACTTCAATTGAAACCAAACTTCTGGTATAGACACTATATTAGTGAAGTAAAATATCCAAACATCTGTAATTATCTATGCTAGTCCAATTATATGCCAGCTTGTGCAAGTTCTCATTAGTCATTAGTAAGTTAAAAATAGAAATACACTAGAAGCTCAAAAGAGTCTAGAAGTTATCTAAGAGATTAGATGCTGGACCTGTAAACCCTATAGTCAACCTATGATGATTAATGGAGATACATTCAGAGTATCATTAATTCAGATACTGTTTGTAGATCTGGCAATCTAGTCTAACTTTTGATGTTTTTGTGATAATTCAGATATTCTAGGGTGGCAGCTTGAAGTTGTTTTTCATACTCAACTGGCTTTCACAATGAGAGCTGCCACCCTTCTATGAGGGTAGAGCAAGCATGTTGAAATGAACATCTCAATCACTTAGAATACCCATCAAAAATTTAATCTCTGATGTGACTTCTAGCAGGACTACCCAGTGCTCTTTTAAATTACTTGAATTAATCACTCAAAAATACACACACAATATATTGAATTATTACAGAATGCTGCATGTCAATTATGTCAATTTTTAATTCAGGTTGGAGCATAACTGAGTAAGATAGAAATATTCAGTCAAAGTTTAGGCATGATCAACCTATGGGCAACCTGTAGTATTTAGATTTGAGAGAGAGAAACATAGAAATGCAGATGCAGATGTAGATATTGAACAAGACATAGAAGACTGTCTGTGATGAACAAATTTATAACTTGCTTATATGCTTATCAATAAACTACTTTGACCACATTTCTACTCATTGACTATCACTATATTCCCAATAGCCTTTGAGAATAGATGCATTGCATTTTTCTCATAAGCTCTCTGAGTAGCATGTCCACTACTCTATATTATTCCCACATCTTTTAAATATGGGGACTAGTAGATACCATGATAGTCTTACAGTCTGGCTACCAAAACCTAATATCATATTGCTCAGCTTTTGAACTGTCAAGTGAATGGAAAGTCATATCTGTTAAAGTAATATATAGCTCACATAACACATCTAATTTATTTGCAGTCAGGTTATCATCAATATATTCAATCTCTTCAAGTCTTTTACTATAAAAATATGTTCTCTATTGTCAATTCTAGCAAATCCACTATGCATAATTACAGCATGAACCCTTGGTAGACACATAATACAAGCTGCTTGTATGAAGTAAAGCTCATAATCTTGTCATTCAAAGATATGGCCCATAAGCTTCATGAGTACAGTAGAGACAGTGAGGCTCCAGCATACTATGTGAGAATCTGAAAAATTAAACATATACCATGTCTTTCCTCCACCTTTCAGATTGCATTTAGCTGCTTTGAAAATACTAGCATCTTCTAATTTTCTTCAGAAAGGTCCCACAAGTCTTGGTCTGACTGCTTTGACTCTTTTCTAGAGAATGGTGTCAAAAATGACACATAAATCCTTCTAAAGGGCATTTGGGGGGAACAAAGCTGAAATAATGTGATAAAAGCTGCAAAACCTCTGCTCAATAGCAATACAAGTTGGGTGATCTATGAGAATAGCTGATGTATTTTCAAGGCTCTTGAGCTGAGGCATGAGCCTATCAGAGTTGGAGTCTGGGAAAAAGCAGTTCTGAATATTAAAGGGGGCATTGAAATCAGTGAAGAAGGCTTTTTCTGAGAATAGTCCACATAAAGAATTTAAACTGTAGCAGTTATCAAGAAAGTGGGTTGAGATAAGCATAGAGAGAGATGGTGTGATCCAAGTGGTTGCCTGCTGCAGATGTTGAAAGCAGTCTAAAGTGTAGTGCAGATGTTAAAAGCAGTCTAAAGTGCAGTGCTAGAAATAGAAAGAACTAGTCACTTACAATGAAGACAATTAGTAGAGACTTAAAAATATAAGTGTAGTGTTGAGAGCTGTAAGAGAACAACAAAGTAGTGCAGAGAGGATTTGATTCAACTAAAGAATGACATAGAAATATAGTTACTTATATACTGCTGAGACAATTATATGTATAAGTGATAATAATCTACCTACAATAGTACACATATACTACTACAGCAAATGGCATAAAGAGCATTACTACAGAATTCTAGGGTATAATAATGTATAGCATAATACAGGAGTCTATATGTTATTATTTGTCATAAAAATGTAGGATACCACTGATGGTATACATGCTAATAATAGAAGTCTGATAGACGCATAGAGTGTATAGAGTGTTTAATTAATTCAATAGCAAAAGTTCTAGTGAAAGCTCAATTAAGTTGTTGATGCTGGTCTGGTCCCATTTATACTACACTAGCATGTCTTGACTTATAAACTAGGTGGCTGTAGGTTGACCTAGTGCTTCAGCAGAGTTTTTGAGCTATAGACCAACACAATCCCAATCTTAGCTAGTTTGCATAATAGGTGCTGTACATATCATATCCCAGTGAGCTTGTTAGTTTGGTAAGGCCTGGACAATCTCAACAAACTACTGGGATGGATATGTACCTGGAATAAAAGATTGACTGTCCAGGTTCTCTGGTGTTTTCTATATCAACTAATATACAAGCCCAATCCACATGCCAAACCAATCCCTTCCAGCCACTATATTTGCCTTTGCAGTGTCAAATGATATTGCAAAGTTTCCTAAGGATATGAACAGCATCTGACAAGATTTGCTTTATAAGATTCCAGGCTGTTGACAGTGGACCTTCTAACTGATAGCTTTTCAATAGGACAAGGATCCCACCATTGGGGTTCTTGGAAATCTACCACTTTTGAAAGGCCTGGATGGAAAACAATTGAGGAATCATGTTCAGGAATGTTCAAGAATATGAGAGAATTTAGGGAGAAATAAAATTTGCCATCAACAACCTAAGCTCATCCTTTTGGGACTTTCTCAATGATGATGTTCTGCATAGTGGCACATAGAAGGGGAGATCCATGAGTGTATCTACAGGATAAAGAGGTGTATGTATCCTAGAAAATAAAAATATGTACACATGATGTGAGTGAGGCTATTATAGGTATTGAAATATAAACTGGAAGTCAAATCAGCAGTCAAATCAACAGTCAAGGAGCAAGGAGATCTCAAGATATAAGACTATATTATTAGACTTATAGCATAAACAATTATTTATTTGTCCTAGTTGATCAATTAATGCACAGCATGAGAAATATACCTCTATCTTGTATCTCTACATTGATTCACCACATTTTTGTAAAGCTCACTCTTGAAGTCTCTTGGTAGCCAGGGTGATTTTGTGTCTAGGTAACATCCAGATAACTTAATAGGTAGCTGAGGGCATAAAGAAGGCTGAGAGAAGGCTGAGAACACTAGGTTCATGTTAGTAGACATATTAGAATACATCATTGACACATTAGGATATATAGTCATATATGCTGGTAGATGTAGTATTGGATAGCAAATGAGTGTAAATATTGTACCTACTTGATATCATGAAAATTTTCATCTTCTGATATGTTTAGAGGTACTATTCATATGACTGCCAGAACCTATTGGGTAGAGATGACAACAATACTAGCATTTTGCTACTAAAACACACTACTCACATAACTATATTGGTAAGTCAATACTAAGTGTCCAGAGTCAAAACTCAAGATGATTGAAATTAAAGAAGAAAAAAAATAGGTGAGGAAAGGAAGAAGACAATATAAAGATGGTGATGATATGAAGATGGCAATGATGGCGATGATATAAAGATGACAAAGCAGAAGAGGAAGGTCAGATATAGCAGTAAGGGCCAGTAAAGACATCAACATCATCCTGGGTCAATAACATATCAGATCTTAGCCTAGTATGTCAGAAAGAGGTGAGAGTTGATCTTACTACTTTATTGCTGTTGTTGAATCTTGGATATATTAAGGGAGAAAGTTTAATTCCTCTGAATATATACCCATAAGGTTTAGCTAGAACAGGTGGAGAGTGAAGATTAAGGATAACAACAAAGAGAACTCACTAGAAACTGCATTGGACCTCATCAAGCCCCTACAATACCTCACTGTAGGAGCTCCAGGACTGTTATTATGGTTATTGTCATCATCATGGGTGAGAAAAGCTGCTAAGGCAGTATGAAAGCACTTACTAATTTCAGCTTTTTATGTAGCTTTCAAAATAGCTTAAAAGCTCACAAATTCAGCCACAATCTTGGCAGCCTCTGAGTAGAGTGCACAGTTGTGATATCTAGTAGCATAAGCTGCCTTACCTGCTACTGCTGCTTGGATCTTCACATGAGTCTGCTTAATTTTTGCCTATGTTGGACTCAAGAAGAGGACAGAGTAATGCCAGAAGCCTGTCAGGTAGATATAAACAACTGCAGAGTTAGCAGAGGCAGAAGCAGTGGCAGCAGTAATAACAGAAGGAGTAGTAGTGGAGGTAGAGATAGTAGAGGACATTGTTCAAATCAGGTGAGTAGTTAAGACTTGAGTAGTTAAGACTTGAGATACAGGATCTGTCCTCAAGGATGGGGTCTTAAATATATTGGCCAAGATCTATTGTCAAGTCTTTTGGTATTGTGAGTAAACAAGTTCTGGCCAAGTAATTTGTTAATAGATTCAATCAGAGTTAGAGTTTGAGTCAACAACTCATAAAAGTTGTGAGATGCCGTTAACCAGACATGCTGTCAAACTCCAGCATTGACCTTCACAATCTCAGGTTCCCAAATTCCTTAAGCTTCATTCACTGCATTCACTGCCTTCTCTGTCTTCCTATGGAGAGAGATCTCTATACTATCCTCAATTTTGGAGTCCCAAATTGAAGCAACTCAAGCTCCATTCACTGTCACACCACTCATGTTGTACTATCACACTACCTTCCTCAAGCAATCTGAGATCTCTACACTACCTCTTGATCTTAATTTTTTGGAATCAAAGCAACTAAGCTTTATTCACTGTTGCACTACTCATATTACACCATCTACTGTCATACTACCACCTTCTCTCCTATTGGAACTTGTTGCATGTATTGCCTCCTGCCTAAATTTGTGTTTCTTTACTTTGCTCCTTTGCCCCTCACCCCTTTGCCCCTTCATCTCTTGTTCTCTCACCTCTTGCCCCCTTCTTCATCTCTTGTTCTCTTGCCTCTTGCCTCTTTGTCTCTTACCTCTTGCCTCTTTATCTCTCCATCTCACTCTTTGTCTCTTGCCCCATCTCTATTCCCTTGAACATTTGCCTTTGCCTTCTAGACATACTAAACTTTCAGAGAGAGAGGGATGAGGCTTGCTTTTATCCTTTTTCTTGCCTTTGTTTTTTCTCAAACATGCCTACAAGCCAATCAAAGTCTAAATCTAGTGATGCTCTACACTCACATATTTGTTTTTCTAGCTGTGGCCAAAGGTTTCCAAGGGCATCTGGGCTTTCAGGATGCTCATTGCAATAATCCATAATAAAGGGCTATGTCCCTGCCCTTACTGCCTAGTTTCTAAAACTGAACTTGACTTTCTTAGATGGAAGAAGGATATTACCACTCAAGTCCAGAAGTTTCAAACATTTATTTTTGAGAATATTGTGAATGCTTGACAGGTAATTTATATATTTAGTATAGGGAATCTGCAGTGTTACAGTTGAACTTCTGCTTCAAATTTTTTGGGAGTTCTCACAATAGTGTGTCTCATTTCATTTTCACTTCTTGTTTTATAATTTATTAATTTCTCCATCCACCTAATAAAGCTTCTATATATACAGCAGGCAATGATCTTATAGCTAAATTGGATAAATGGTGGGTATTAATAGTTATTTATTATAGTTGCTATAGTTGCTCATGATTTTGAAGACCTTCTCCAGGTAGCTTTAAATTCAATCCTTATTCATATAGCCTGTTAATCATACAAAGTGTACTTTGGCATATTTCAAAGGACTCTTACCTGAATCTCACAATGAACACTTGATGAAGTTACTCTATTAGCTTGCAGAATGGCATGTGCTTGCCAAACTCAGAATGCACACTGATAGCACCATGAAAGTTTCTTGAAAACCTCACATGTAAGCTTGGGCATTGCTTTCATCAGTTCAGAGACAAAAGTTGCTCTAAATTTTTAACTAAGGAGTTACCTAGAGAGGTAGCTGTGCATCAATGACAACAGGCTTCAGGTGAAAATAGGTTCTCTAAGCAACTTGTGAAGATGCTAAATTTTTTGACAGCAAAATTCTATTTCATGGGCAACTACATATCACATATACTTCATTTTGGGACAACTGACTCATATTCTACACAGCTAGTATATGTGCCAGTATTTTTGAGACTAGGAGACAGCTAACTAGATTTTTTTTCTATACAGAGAGAACAATGCCATCAAATTGTCAAGAAACTTTACAGGACAACAAATAAATGAGATGTAATCTGGCAGATTGGAGCTAAGTATTCTCACCAACAAGCTCTATGTACAAGAGAAACACAAGAAAAACAAGAGTTCACTAAAGCAGAGTATGCTAGTCAGAGTCAGCATTACTTCATTTCACAAAGCACTGCAGAATTCATCAATCTGTTGGAGTTTGTATGGAAAAATCCTAATGATCCTGCAAAGCAGGTAATTCTTAGAAATTTCTATTACTATTACTTGTTACTCACATTAATTGGCTTATAGGACTTCATTCAAAAAGCTAAAGGACCACATCCTTGGTCACCTCATAGATTGTTCCTTCATGGTGATATGCATGAAGACTTTTCAAACAAAGACTGGAATTCTAGACAACAAGATATATCATCATCACACTATACCACTATATGTGTCAAACATGTCAATTACACTATATATGATGTTCAACATGACTATGACATTCTCAACCCTCATAGCTGTCTATTTTGTATAGTTGCTTCATCTGACATAGAGACAAATCCAAAAGCCCATCTATTCTGGTACACACATTGGCATTTTTCATACAGTTGTACAAAGGATCAAGCTTGCATGATTTCAGATGAAAACATATAGAGTTCTTATGAGTTTGATGGCTTGGCACTGAGTTATTGAAATAAATGCTCTATGTGCCTATCTTAGCACTTATACCATCAGTAGTGTTCTATATTTTTATGAAGAACAATAGCTCACAGACTCCTGCATTATACTATACATTATTGTACCCTAGAACTCTATAGCAACTCCATAGTAACACTCTTTTATGCTATTCACTGTAGCAGTACATGTACTTTATTGTAGGTAGATTATTATTATCACTTACACATATAATTGTCTACAGCAGTATATAAGTAACTATAAATCCCTGTTATTCCTTAGTTCCTTAGTCAAATCCAATTCTCTGCACTCTACAGTTGTTCTCTATAGCTCTCAATGCTTATATCTTCAAGTCTCTACTAACTGTCTTCATTGTGAGTGACTAGTTCTTTCTATTTCTAGCACTGCACTATGCTTTAGACTGCTTTCAACATGAGTATGACTATGTCTCAGGTAGACATGTTGCAAAACTACTAAAGATTGGATTTATGCTAATGGATGAGCCAAAAGACTACCCCCTTTAGCTTTCTGGACCCATCCCTGATAATTTATAGTTGTCACTTATTGCCTGTTTTTGTGGAAGGTCAAAGCATAAGGTTGATGCCATATAGAGGCTTGACTGAGGCTAGGCCCAGTGGAGAGGTGAATGACTGAGTAAACTACTATATGAATATGTGAGTTTGAGTTTGATATTTACTTCATCAATTACTGAATTATCCTCTTATTCTCTTGTTCTCTCAAAGATTTGTTGATCAAGATATGTTTATGAGATTTACTGGTTTAGATGTTGGATATCAACCTCATACATGGTCTTGCCCATAGGGTGAAGCTGAAGGAGATGATGAAGAGGATGAGGATGAGACTGTTATACAGCAAGACAACTCTGCAGAACTAGCAAATGATGATTTGGATTTAGATTCAGATGATGAAGGTTCTATTCATAGTGAAACTAGTGAGAATGAAAATGATCCTCCTATTAGTGATAGTAAAGATAATCAAGATTTTGGAATGCTATAATCTATTTGAGCCAAATTCAGAAGACAGTAGATGAATTAGATGAAAGAAATACACAGAATGATGAGCTATAGATTCTGCAGCATGTTATATATAGTAATAAGCACAGTAGTATGATCCAGAATTTCTTCAGAATTTTTGTAAATTTTTGTAAAATTTTAGAAGTTAGATCTAGATAAATTTGAGAAAAATTGTGAAAGCACAGCCAATGGTAACTGACATTCAATCCTAAATGGGGATGTGACATATCACATGTGACATATTGATGAGATTCCAGAAAATATAGAACCTATTAGTATTTTGACATAGGCAATAGAAGAGGATAGATGTGAGTCTCAATATTTATCTAAAATAGACCAGTGCTGATAGAAACTATTTTTCAAAGAGTGGGTGTTAAAATTGGATTTTCACGTGAAAATAGGGTGTATTCTTATTGGGAGTTGAACTCTCGACCTTGCTTTGACTCAACACTCTATGAGATACTGAAAGTACTTTACTTGTCTTCTCTATCTATCTATCTTTCTGGTTTTTTTACCATCTTGTTGATATGGAGGATACCACCTGCACCAATCTTTGGTGCTTCCTTCTCTAACATTATGGCATACACTCCTGCATTTCATTATCAAAGGACCGATGGTTACCTGTTGAGCATTGAGTAGCCTTTTGATAGGTACTAATAGTCCAGGGCGCTTTCCATAGTCATAGGGGGCAACAAAGGGTTATTTTGAGTATTATACATTTAAGCCATTTGAGAGTCTACAATAATAACAGAGCTATGTCTACAAATGTAGTTCGGCAAGGCAAAGCAGAAATTTAATCATCTCTTCTAGCACCATCACTCCTCCAAACCCTCACTATCACCTCTAGTTGCAACACAATCCTGAATCACAATATTATCATCCTCTCCACCTCCAACCACTCCAGATGAAATTCCTTGACTACCAGATCTGCTGGTTGAGCTATGGAGTGTGATTGCTCCATTAGTTGTGCTCAATGTAGTATAGTTGAGGTTGTGAAGTTGGCTGAGCTGTCCACCTCAATGCACACTCAGCTCAGCTTCATTATCATCTAACTCTTCTTTGATGTCTGATGACTGAGCAACATAGTCAGGGTCTAATAAAGCATCAATGTTTTCTTCACTTCATTATCCACATCAGCAGAGAGAGCCATACTCACAGCATGGAAAAGTTGAAGGACGCCAATGATAATGTTCTTCCAGTGTCAATTCTTCATTGTATCTGCTCAGCAGTCTGATTTTTGGAGATCAGGTCATCCCAGTTATCACTGCTAAACTCCTTGGTTGAGATTGGGCCTGCAGGGTATAAGGTGAGGCAGGTGAGGAAGTGGTTGAAAACATGATGAACCTGCAGTCACCATCAGTAGCAAGAGGCATGAGAATGGTACAAACTACTTATAGTTTGAATGGACATAATAAAGGCAGCCTTGGCTCACTTGTTCAGCCTATAGACTTCTGAAGCACTAGCAGCTGAAAAATACACCCTGGCCAACAATATAAGAACATATATAAGTGTAACATGAAATACGCACATTTAGTGTTCGATTGCTTGACTTCCATCCATCCTCGTAGCACTCAGCATATATGAATATGAAGGGCATATCATTTCAAGTGCAGAGGGTCTGAGAGTTTCTTTGTTGTCACCTAACATTAACTTAACAAATGTGGCATGGCCAGCCAGATCCTCTGGCTTGAGTCCCCCTCATTGTAAACTCATTGACCAGTACACATTCAGCAGCCAGTAAAAATCTGTGGGTCCAATTGTCTGAGATATCACGTTTAAGCTAAGAATCCTATTAGATGATAAAGAATAACTGATAAAATGAGTATATACCACTTCACAAATAATCTTGAAGCCCTCCTTTGCTTGATTGCCATGAGGGGCCCTCTTGTCTATCAGATGCTTATCTTGAAATACTGAAGTCCATATTTCTTGAATCTTAACATTGCTCAAAGCTCGCCAAGAAATATCTATACCAAGGACATGAAGGTGACTGGTTTGATAACCAAGCAATAATGATTGATGGTGCCAGTGGATAAGTTCAATTGCATAGGGCATTTGTGAGCATGCTCCTTCTTGCCTTTGCAATGTTGATTCTTGCCCTGAGTTAAAATGTCATGAGGAAGGTCCTCAATCACAAGCTAAGGACAAGACTTGGGCTGAAATAATGGATAAGCAATGCAGGAAATCTCAGAGAATTCAACATATACCTGGCAACAGCTTGAAGATTGGCATGGTGTATAGGTATTTCAATCCCATCCTCATTACTGCTGATCCCTCCAGGCTGGGTCATGAAGTCACCGTTATCACCACAATGCATCCTAGCTTGTTCAAGAAAGCCATTGTGACGTTGAGAGGACATAGGAGGGTTGGGAGTGTTTTGTTGTATACCAGCATTGTTTCAGTCAGTAGATGGAGCAGTGGTCAGTTGGCATCATAGTTGCTTCTGCTGAAGACTGAAGTACAAAGATGAGTAAGAGGAATAAAAATGTGACTTATCCATTGTGGGAACCATCATTACCATTACCATGACCTTTGCACTTCATTCCCTGCCTGCCATCAAGGTCAAAATGCCTATCTGCAACAGCATTTTCATAACCTTGCTGTTGATCTTTTTATGAAAGGTATGTCCTTTTTTCCCCTTCTTTTTGTCTTCTTCTAGCTGTCATTGTCCTCATACTCCTTGTCCTTGTACTCCTTATCCTCTGTGCTGTTCTTTCCACCTTCACCATTCTCCAAATCATTGTCACTTCCTAGAAGGAAGAGGGGCTATTCAACATCTTGAGGCAAAGTGAGAATATATGCACTAGGAGCTGACTTGAACACTCACCTAGTCCCTCTATCAAAGCCTGTAGTTCCTTGGCTTTGAATGAGGCAAGTAGCTTTGCCACCTTCTTCAGGGCTTGCTTACTGACTACGGTACCTTTTGTTCAACTCACCTTGGCCAGATTGGTGTTTTCTTTATTGTTGGATTTTGTAGCTCCTTGCTTGGGCCAAATGTGTGATTTCTGGCTGGCCATGGGGAATATTTAGTAGAAAGGGATATGGCAAGAACAAGATGGCAGAGAGGAGGAAGATGGAGATGGGGACAAAAACAAATCAGTGAGTGCAAACAAGGTCATGATGTCATTTGACTTTCTGACCTTGACTGAAAATTATTATTATTAACATTTCTTCCTTCCCCCTATCATAGACAGAATGTCAAATGAACCACTTGATGCTTGGCAAGGTTTCAACAACAAATATGCTAAAGGAATCATTGGACCTTTTGCCAACACCAGTGATCTCCACAAAAACATTGATTTGATCAAGTTTGGTGACACACCATGGCATGTGTTTAGTGTCTATTACACTGACCAGAAGCCTGCCAAGCCTGCCTCTTGGATGGAGAAGAACTTCCATGTTTACCATCTTGACCCTCTTGCAGTACTCAAGATGCAGCTTGCACATCTCAAGTTTGTCCTCCATGTAGACTATTCACCAAAAATCATTCGAAGTTCCTCTTAAGGATTTGATGTCTGGCACCTGTGCATAGAAGCAGGCAGTAAGTATATTGGGTTTCTGATACTACATAAACTCACAAAGCACCAGGATATTCTTGTGAAAGACCCAGCCAATCATGATGTGGTGTTCATGCCTGTTGTTCTTGGAAGCAACAAGATCACAGTATTGATTGCAACAGGCTCTCAAAATTATGCTGCACTTCGACCAAATCAACCTCTCCCTCCTGAATCTTTCAGAGCATTGCAATTACTACTCCTAATCTCTCATATCCTTGAAAGTCTCCCAGATGATAAACATAATTTGTGTGGCACTGGTGTGGTACTGAGTGCCATTGCTAAATTGCTTGAGTCAACTCATCTGAACACAGGTACAAGGGTTGTATTGCTCACTGGAGGTTCTGCAGTAAAGGATTCTAGTCTGGTTTTGGGCAGTAGTGTAGATTCAGTTGATTCATACAAAACACCATCATGAACATACTATGAAGATGAGTTCACCCATTATCTTGTTGCTGATGATGAGCATGTGAAATCCCATGTTGAAGTGATTCGACAGCACAAACATTAGTTTTGAAGTATGTGGGTGTTTCAAGTAAGTTGGTTCCCAATCAATGAAATCTTTGCTCAATTCTATGAATGGTGTTATCGTCTTGTCTGACTTATTTTCCACATTGGTCTTCAAGCAGAGTTTCTTCTGTCTCTTTAACAAGGACAATCAAGGTCGCCTGCAGATGGATTTCAATACTTTGATGTTCATGTGCAATCTTCTCCCACTACTACCTGCATATATGCTGATATCTATCCTTCTAGGCTATGAAAGAACTCAAAGTCTCTGGTCTTGTTAGTCATGCCATCTCAGCTGGCAAAAGTTGGCTTGCATTGGTAAAACTGAAATTAGTATCAGCCAAACCTCAGCCTAGAAAATCAATGTCATCACACTTCACACATCTATCAGTGTCTACTCTGAAGTTGTCACTCTCACCAGTCAACCCCTCCAACCCAGTTCCCGAGGTCTAATCCAATTCATAACCCACTACCAACACTCTTCTGTTTACATCTCCTATGTGGCTTTGATGATAAAGTGTAATATCACATACTTGGACCCCACTCTCCTGTTCTCACCATGCTCAACTTTGAAGACATAAAAGACCACGATGGTATGTTGTTTCTCTGTGTCCACAGAGGTAAACTAACAAATAAAAATGAGGGGTGCATTTTGCATGGAACATGTGGCCTTCATCACATATTGAGGCAACAAGAACAAGAAGACCATGATGGTATGTTGTTTCTCTGTGTTCACAGAGGTAAACTAACAAATAAAAATGAGGGGTGTATTTTGCATGGAACATGTAGCCTTCATCACATATTAAGGCAACAAGAACAGTTATTCCTATTTCTGCCCTCTACATGCCTCTGAAAGTCAGGGGAGACCTTCCTCTGGTCCTGTATGAGCCTATGGCTTGTAAACCTCCCTGCCATGCCATTCTCAATCTCTACTGGTATGTCCACATCACAAACTCAACACACATACTAAGCATTTCACATACAGTCAAATTGATATCTGTGGTAAACTGTGGATATGTCTCCTCTGTCTCTTGTGAAATGTGTTCCCACCTCACTATAAAGATATCTCCAACACAAACCTCCCTGCCAAGTTATTGCCCAAGTATACAACTATTGAGTATACCCTCTCACATCCACTCAGGTCCTGCCTATCTTCTTGTTCATAGTTGATACATGCTTGGATCAGGATGATTTGAAGGCTTTGAGGAATGCTATCGTCATCAGTTTGAGCTTAGTTCCTCCTTATGCTCTGGTTGGGTTGATCATATATGGCACTATAGTATATGTCACAGTCTATGACTATATGCCTGGAATTTGCTGATGTGTAATGGTCTAGACTCAAGTGCACAAGCTTGGATATGCTGAGTGTACCAAGTCCTATGTTTTCTGTGGTAGCAAAAAGTATCAACCACAGCCACAAGCCAAATGATGAATACTTGACCTCACAAATGCGATCAGGAGGCACTCAGCAAGTGCGCTAACGCTGGAAGGCTGCCCTATTCCAATGCTCGTTCTCCTGCCTCTTGGAAGTCACACCTAATGCAGCCATCCTCTCTGCCCAGTCCTGATTAGCCCTATGAGCCAACCAGTCCTGGTTGAAGTAGTGCCGCCAGTACAGGCACTTTTGGTCGCTTGTGCTGTGATCCCCTCCACAGTTCACACAGCGAGCAGTATGAGGGCATGGGGCTCCCTCCATGGTTGCTGGCACAGGGGGGTTGGCCAAGGGGTTTCCCCGGCAACAACCAGTGAGAGAACGATGGTTAGCCTCAGAATGAGGACCAGAGCACCATGGACAACGAGGAGCCTGCAACTGGCAGGAGTGAGTGAAATGTCCCCAGCACCAGCAACACTGGCACACAGAGACCCTGGCATGAGACTGGGCAGCCCTCACAGGGCAGGAGGCTGGACTGAATTGAAAGGAGGAGTTAATGAGGTGCTTAGCAGAAGTGCCTGATTGGGAGTTGACAATGTCGAACCAGACTGTGGCCGAGTCCGAACATGCAGAATTGTGCATGATGTGAGGAGCATTGGTGAGAGTGAAGGAGGGGGCCATGTGCAACTTGGCCATGATGCCCTTCACGTAGTCTGAGTCCATAGGATCCATAGTACCAGGCCAGAAGTAAGGAACATCAACGATCTTAAGATAAGACCAGGACGTGGGGAGGGAAGCAGAAACCTGGTGGCCCAGGTGCTTATGAACAGCTAAAGCAACAAGCTGAATCTCTTCAGCTGTTGTAACATGGGAGGTAAGGAGGGCCAGGCCCCCATAAGCAGAAGTGCACGAGTTGACCTGAAGGTCAACCTTAGCAAGAGATTGGTTAGCAATGCCAACCAAGGAAGGGAAAACTGAGGCAGAGATGACTGCCTCAGACTTGACAAGAATTTGCCACCGGGACAGCCCAGTAATGGTGGATTTAACCTTCCTCTGAGAAGGAAGGGGAGGGACTGAGGCCTGGTGCATCACAATGATGCGATCAGATAGGAGTTCAGGAACTGTCTTGGCCAAATTGACCAGGGCAGTGATGTCATGAATGGTGTTAGCATATGACCTTTTGGGAGCCAGAGCCAATGAGGAGGAAGGGCACTTCAGAGACCTAGGCAGTCTGGGGGGAGCAGGAGGGTGGGGAGCCGAGAGACAAGCAGTGGCCTCCAAAGGGGGGGCACGCATGGAAGAGGGGGGAGGAGGCACTGGATCAGCTAACTCAGCTGATCTGCAGATCTGGGGGCCTGAAGGTGGCTGGGGGACGAGTGCTGCAAGCATCCCCTTGAGATCAGGGGGAGTGTCCAGCAGAGCAGAACGAGGAGGGAAGGGCGGCTCATGCCACCCCTTGGAGACAAAGCTGGTCACGAATGAACCAAGCTTGAGAGCAATGCATGCCTTGTCATCCTCAACTGCCCAGAGCTGGTCACCCCAGGAGTTAAGCACCTTGGCGATATTGCTGAGAGTTCCTACTATATTGTGGGAGTTGTCAGTGGAAGGGATGTTCTTGCCAGAGGGAAGAGAACCGGGACCAGGACAAGAGAGTGGGCAGGGAGCAGGGGTAGGAGTGAAGACCAACCCCAGCTCAGTGCCAGCGGGAACCTTGTATGCCACGGGGGTAAGAGTACCCTCTGGGGTATGAATGGAGGCTTGAGGGGCAACCCTCAGGGCATGGGGAGTGAGGCCTGCTTGAGAGGCCTTCCTGTGAGTGGCATGTTTGCCAGGCTTAGACATAGATAGCATGGGGGAATCTGGCTTGGAAGGAGCAGGCATAGAGGGTGAGGACATCCGAGTGTTGCTTGCACCAGCAGTAGCAATTTCTTTGTCAAAACCAATGTCTCCAGCCCAGGAGAGACGTGAAAAGCCAGCCTGACTACCACTGGGATCATCAGACATAGCATGCTAAATGTATTTCAAAATGTGAATAAATCAATAATAACGGTACATGGGAAAGAAGGGCTTTGTATTGTCATCAGTTTGAGCTTAGTTCCTCCTTATGCTCTGATTGGGTTAATCATATATGGCACTATGGTATATGTCACAGTCTATGACTATATGCCTGGAATTTGCTGATATGTAATGGTCTAGACTCAAGTGCACAAGCTTGGATATGCTGAGTGTACCAAGTCCTATGTTTTCTGTGGTAGCAAAAAGTATCAACCCAAGCAGATCCAATATATGCTCGGTCTCAGCTCTCAAAATTGTGCTATATCTCAACCAGGTCAACCTCTTCCTCCTCAATCCTTTGGAGTATCTTGATTCCTTTTCCCAGTCTCTCAAGTTGAATTCTAGCTTACTGGGATCCTTGAGAGTCTTGCGAGGGATTCTTGGCCAATTACAAATGATAAGTATGCTTTGTGTTGCCCTGGTGTAGTATTGAGCATTACTGTTGGATTGCTTGAGACTACTTATCCAAATATGGGTACAAGGGTTATGTTGTTCACTGGTGGTCCCACTACAGAGGGTCCTGGTATGGTTGTGAGCAATGAGTTAAAGAAACCAATTCAGCCACATCATGATATTGATAGGAATAGTGCGAAGCATTATAAGCATGCTATTAAGATGAGGTTTGTAGTGTTTCTAATGTTAAACAGTGACTGATGGTCTGGCTATGCATGGTTCTATGAAGCACTTGCAAAGCATGCCTTGAACAATGGATACATCATTGATCTCTTTGCAAGATGTCTTGATCAAGTTGGTTTACAGAAGATGAAGTCTTTGCCCAAGTCTATGAATAGTGTTATTATCTTGTCCAACTCATTTGCTACCTCAATTTTCAAGCAGAGTTTCCTTCATCTCTTTAACAAGGATGATCAAGGTCACTTGCAGATGGGTTTCAACATAACTTTTGATGTTCAGGTATAATCTTTTCCCACTACTATCTGCATATATGCTGACACCTATCTTTCTAGACCATGAAAGAACTCAAGGTCTCTGGTCTCATTGGCCATGCTATCTCAGCTGGCAAAAAATCAGCTTGCATGGATGAAATCAAAATTGGTATTAGCCAAACCTCAGCCTGGAAAATCAATGCCATCACACCTCACATGTTATTGCTATCTGGCCTATCCGTAGGAATCAGCGGGCCTTACCACACACTCTAGTGACAAAGGTCTAGCCTAGAGCAGGGTGTAACGTGCAAAGGTTAACGTGCACCATATAATGCTTATACATGAGCAAACACAAGCAGAGTTTAAGAGAGCGACTGATAAGAGCTCAACTAGTTATCATGCAAGAGGTTTATGCACGATATAAACTAGTATATAACTTGGGAGTTATACCTACTACTACATCGGCTTTATATACAAAAGTAATACTACCAACTATAGACGGTCACTGGGTCTAGGGTGAGGGTAGGATTACACTAAGGTCCAAGGCAGAGGATAGTGCTGGGGACACTGGCGAGCACTATAGTGAAGAGACGAGGAAATGTGGCAACATACTACATATCCGGAAATAGTCTGTCAAATATAGAACTCAGATCACACTGAGAAGTAAGGGTCGAATATAGAATCGTCAGAAGGATAAATAAAGGAGTCCGGATCAAAGATGATGTCACCGTCCAAATATGGGAACAAAGTTCCGCTGATCATAACATTATCCCTTTCGTAAGGATTGATCTCCGTATCAATCTCATTAACGATCGAAGCATCCTTCTCCATCAATGTTGTAGTCAGCCACTGGGTCGAAGTTGGTGTAAGGGTCAACATCGAGGGGATCAGGGGAATAGTCATCGTATTGGCTTCTGGTACGAATATTTGGTCCAGTTGTTCCATTTCGCATAGATTGCCAAGAGCAACCATAGGGGCAAGGTTGGGTTGTTCGATGGCGGCAAGGAGGAGGGGAAGATGGACTTGGCATTGTCCTGTCAGTGGATTGACTCAGTGGAAGACGTGGTTGGATGTTACAGTCATTAAATATAGTGGGAGGGATTCCGGCATGAGAGAGGGGCACAAGAGCAATTCGGATTGGTCGTTGTCGAGTGGGTTGGCTTCGACGTTGGTCTTGTCAGTTGAGAGCTTTGACAAAGATGGCTCTGGGGGAAGGCTCATCATCGGGGATAGTTCGCTGTTGAGTGGAGATGTTGTTGGGATAGTCGGAGAGATAGGCCAAGACGGGGATGGGGGTATTGGGTCGGGCGAGGATACGTTCATCGGGGTTGCTGGTCTGGGGAGGAGAGTGACGTTGCCTAGGTTCTTCTTCTTCAT
>KQ962537.1:1012-13715 GCA_001563735.1 Leucoagaricus sp. SymC.cos
CATCATGTTATGTGGGCTGACAGAATTACAGTAAGAAAGGGTACAGGGTGTTCTCCTTATTTCCTTGTAACAGAAGCTCATCCTATGATCCCTCTTGATGTTATTGAAGCTATCTGGCTAGTAAAATATCTAGATAGATTTATTTCAATGACTGAACTAGTTGGACTACACACACAAGCACTTACTAAGCATGCTGCACATGTAGAAGAAATATGTGCATGCATTCACACAGAGAAAATACAACAGACTGTGTGCCTAGAAGAAGAAATAAAGTATAAGATAATGTCTAATGAAGTAAAACCAGGAGATCTTGTCTTGGTCAAAAATTTGTCTATTGAGAAATCTGCAGATAGAAAGATGAAGCCTAGGTACCTAGGACCAATGGTAGTTATACAAAGGTATTGAGGGGGAGCTTTCTTATTAGCAGAGCTTAATGGATCAATTTGGATCAATAAGGTTGCAGCCTTCAGAGTAGTGCCATATCTGGTGTACACTCAGATTAAATTCAGTGTATGTGTTTAGGAGATATTGGATTCAACACCTGAATGGTTGGAAAGGCAGCACAATGCAGATGAGAACTCACCTGGAGACTCAATCGAAGACTTAGAAGAGATTCACACAGTTGAGGCATCAAAGGATTCAGATTAAAAATAAAATACTTCATGAACTAAATAGTGTAAGAAAACTATCTATACCCTTTGCACTTGACTAGAAATAAATGAGTACAAGAGTGCAAAGCTAGTTGAGGAGTTTAGGATCATAGATATGGGAGATACAGTCATTAATAGCTGTAGCAGTGTGATAACAATAGACATGGAGCTCTATATCATGACTAGCCTCTACTAAGTTAGTGGTAGCAGTGGCATAGACAAACTGAAGGATCTTGTGTGGCAGAGAACACAGAACAGAGTCCTGCACTTCCAATGCCTTTACATAAAGCCCACCAGTAGTAGCTTGGATTTGCTTGGCTGATATTCAGACTATCAGAACAAGAACAATCAGATGTAAATTAGAGTCACATACCATCTTCTCCCAGCATTATAGAGAACATGGTAGCCTTGGGGGGAGTGGTAGACAACTGCACAGCAAGTCAGTAAGCCTTACTTGAAATATCTATGTTAGAGACATAGGCACAAGGGATACCTACAGTGCTAGCACATGCCCCAGCTTGTAAGACCTACAAAAAGCAGATCAGTCATAGAACATCCTTGTGATATCAAATTTAGTGAACCCACATCATTCAGAGAGGGCTCACTATAATGATAAAATAAAAGAGGAGGTACCTGAGAAGACTCCTCTGCAGTATCATGTTCAACAGGAGAGGGAGCATCAGAATTGTTGGTGACAGTCTGGAGTTAAGGAGCTCCCTTGTCATCAACTTGCATCACCTGCATATGACAGAAGTAAAAAGGGAATTAGAGAAATAATCAATGCTAGGACTGACTAGGACTTACTATTTGAGGTGAGATAGTGCACTCAGTAAACTTCCCTTTATGAGGGGCAATGACCTGAACTTCAACTTTGGAGTTGGAGCTCTCTGCAGTCTCAGGGGATACTATGGCTTTAGCATGGCAATGCTGGAGAGGGATGAGGTGTCAGTCAAGAATATATTAAAAACAAGAGAATAGAAAAAGACATTACCTTCTTTGCGGGAGGAGCAGCAGATTTAGTGAAAGATTGATTTTGGTCACTAGTAGCATCATTATTACCCTTAGCCTTGACATGATCATGTTGCATGATGATTTGATGAAGTTGAGTATAGATCAGAGACATGACATAGTCCTTGTCACCCTTGTTCTGGAAAAACTCAAATATCTTGCATGCATGCATGATTAACTTGAGATGTTCAGTTTTATCAAATGCAGCAGTATCAGAGGTCAAATAGGCAAGGAAGGTCTTCTAGAAATAATATAAAGATACAGTAGGGTCAGAGATAACTTAAAAAGAATATATATATTGCTGGCTCTATGACAGCCTCAAGAGCCTTAAGAACAGAGGCAACATTTGACTCCTTACAGCCAAGATGCCCCAGACAATGATAGAAAGTGCTAACAACATTGTTGAGAGTAGTATAGGTATGGGCAGTACTGTTGCTCATAGTGTGAGAAGTAATAGAAGCAGAGATAGAAGAATCTAGTTTGAGAGATTGCTGAAGGTGTTCACAAAACTGGTGAGGATAGATGGACATGACATAGTTTATATATCCTCGACCTTGGCCAGACATGCCATGTGACCATCTAGGACACATATCTGAGCCTTACTCAGAAAGAAAAACAAGCTTGCACAACCTCACAGACTGGACAGAAGTAATATATGCATGAACAAGAATTTAATTCAGGAAAGGACAAACTACAAATTTCTATTTTGAAAAAGTATGGCAGAGAGAGCTCTAACTAGCACAGTTTCAAAGGAAAATTTTGTGAGTTTTTCCCACTGAGTTAGAACAGAAAAATGGCACTGTCACTAAAGCTTGCACTGTATACAAGGGATCTTTAGTGGGGGGGAGAGTATATCCGAAATTATGGGAAAACTAAAGGAAATAACTCTGAAAAGTAAAAACAGAACACCCTAGTGTAGCACCATTAATTTTTTGCAAAATTATTACTCCACCTTTCAGATTGTGAAGCTTATGGTATTATGGCTTAAGAATCACACAGTGCATCACTCAGAGTCATACCAAGAAATAACAATCACAATTGAGAGAAATACAAATACATGGGAAGGTAACACATGCTAGAAAAACAAAAGCTATAGAAGTGCAATCCCTCTTTCATCTAGAGGGCTAGCTATGTGTGCCTAATTCCAAGAACAAAAGAAAAATGAAAATACAACAAAAAGTGTCCAAGAAAGTTGATGAGACTAGAACAAATAGAATAATAAAGTCAGAATATAAAAATTAATGATAAGATAGAAAGACCTACTATGAGCACTCAGTTATTCTGCTTCTTCTTCCTCCCAGCAGAACCACATGGCCTGATCAGGTTCAATGCATTGACAGATAGGGCAGGAGCTAGAGTAGGAACATTGATGACAGTATGGGGAATGTTGATAGTGAGAGGACCTCCAGGCTCTCCTTGCATGCTAGATATATGATGATAATTTGATTGATGAGATGATTGATGAGATGAATGAGCTGAGGGGCCAGGAGATGGTGCATGCAGTACATTGACAGTTCTGTAAGTTGAGGGAGCAGCCTTTCTAGAAGTAATAGGAGAGGACATGTTGATGTCTCTCAGAACTGAAGTCATGGAAGCACTAGCAGCCTCCCTATGGGCAGGCCAGGTCTCTGGAGCAGGGAGCTTGGGCTATTCCTCTTCAGAGAGTCTGTGGAGTTGCTTGACTATATAAAGAACATAGTTAATCAACTCAAAAGTATATGCAGAGCTATCAGTGGCACCATTGGAGTAATGCTTGAGAAGGTCTTCACAGGCCTTGAATACCTGATTGACATCATTGGTAGTCATGGCAAGGCCAGAGTGCTGCCAATAAAAGAAGTCAGTTCTGTAGTACAATTTGGCATGAAGGAGATCCTACATGAACTCAACCATTTGCCCAATAAAGCTGGCAGTGGCAAGCTCATAAGAGGCCTGGGCAGTGATGACTTGCAACCAAGCAATGGAAGCTTGTTGGAGATGTGTGCTCATATCTAAAGAAGAAATAAGATGAAGTCAGAACAATACTAATAATAGAACTAGTAGAAGTACTTACAAGTACCACTTGAGACAGAAGCCACATGAATCAATTTGGTGAGTGACTGCTGCACAAAGGGATGGACACAGTGGTTGCAGAAGGCTGTCTGTCCTGTAGTACACTGTTTATACTTGACAAGCTTCATTTAATTCTTGAGCTCCAGAGTAGAACCAGAGGAAAGGGTTTGGACAAGGTGGTCAGGAAACACTCCCAGACTACACTCCTTAAAGCCACAAAGGCAGTTAAGGCAGTCAAGAGTTATAGAAATATTGTTCTATGCAGAATTAGAAAGAACAGAGTAGTAAGAAAAGAATAATATATACATTGGGGGTAGGTAGCACAAACATCTGCTTGGCAGCAGAAAAGAGTGTGCCCTGCAACAGAGATGCTGCTACACCAAATTTGGCAGCTTGGAAATCTAGAGGCAAAAGGCTAGTAAAAATCAAAATTAAAGTGATAAGGATGAGAGATGTGCAAGGTTCTTTGAAATCACAGAGTGACTGGTCCTGTGATTAGCTCTGTTTTGTCAAGCTCTTCTCACATATAGATTTTGCTGGGGGTTTCTCAGCAGATGGAGAAAGTTGACACTTGCATGAACTTGGAGTATCAAGGGCTGTGATGTTAACTTCAGGGTCAGGAAAGGACACATAATCAAAGTTGTTTGGGTTGTCATGAATTGGAGTGGCCTGATGGCCCTTTCCTTTTGAAGTAGGGACTGTAGAAGTCAGTTCAAATGGCTGCATGCAACCTGGGAGAGCTCAGCTAGTCTCTGTTAAAAATAAAAAAAAAGAAAAAATAGAGCAGAGCACACAGTATTAGAAATATAGACAAAAGAAATATAGAAGCAAAGAATGTGCATACTTGGGTCATACATAGTAGAAAAAGGGAGTGCTGGAGAAGGAGGCATATCTCTTGGAACAAATAGAGTACCTCCAACAGGAAGTAAATTCTGAGCCATAGATGGTGTACAACCACTTGTATACAGCTGGTCAGAAGAGATTAACTGTTGAAGGGGGGTCACACTGGGTAGGTTTTGAATAGAAAAGGCTGGTAAAGTGCCAGACAAGGGCAATAGCTGTCTACTTGATAGTGCACACTGAGGGACATCCAACAAGAGCAAGGATTGCAAGAATGTCAGAGAAGTAGCAGCAGGTAGACCTAAGAGACAGAACAATAAAAATCTAAGAAAAAGAAAACAGAAAACTAAAGATGTACTTGGCAAGACATTAGCCTATGGTGAGCTAGCAGGAGACAACAGTTGTAAAGATGCTATCTGTCTCTGCAAAGTTTGCATCTGGACATGCATATGCATATGATTGAGAAGATGAGGGTCAGAAGCACACAGGAGCTCAAGTAGCTCTACATCAGAGGAATTCTGAGAAGCAGAGAGAGGAAGCTAAGAATGATCCATAAGAAGAGAACTATCAAGACAATGTTCAGGACTGTCAGAAAGATATGAGAGAAGCCTCACTTTATAGAATAAAGAGGTGGCTATGCTCAAGCAGCTTCTGACTGACACACATTGATGCTTCTCAACCAAAATGGAAGTCTATCTTCTATCAGCATGAGCTGATTCCCAAGCATTGCTTTCTCAGCAGCAAAAATCAGTAATCAGAAAAGCATATTCTGATACTGTGAGAATAATTTACACTTAAACTACTATAGCAGGACAGCATGAGAACTCATGTTGCAATGACAAGAAGTTCAGAAGTAGCCTGCAAGAACTTAGAATAATAATTAAAGTTTAAGAAGCTAATCTCATTGCTTCTTAAGGGAAGTCTGGCATCTAAGAAGTTAGAAGCCAGGCTAGATTGATCAGATAAGAGATAAGCTGCAGAAATTAAACTTTGGGCATGAGGTGCTATGAAGTAAAGAACTACTTGCCTCATTGGTGATCCTCCAAGCATGAGGTAGCCAAGAGATGCCTCAAGGCACAGGTTCAATTGGTCCATGCAGAAGGTCCTGCACACAGACAAATGATCAAAGCAGAAGAAGAGATCAAAAACAAAATCTAAAAAGGGAATTATAACTCATCTAGAGATAAGAAGCTTCTAAGAGCAGAGCAATTGATGACATCACTCAGCAGAAGGGAACAGAGGGTCAATAGCCACATGACAATTGCTGAACATCATAGTAGAGAGACTGAGGACAGTTGTTTATAGTGAGGGGGAAATGTTATGGTGAATTTTCAATTAACCTTAAAAGACATAATTACAGTGTAAGATAACACTGTACACCAAGTAACAGTAATATTCAATGATCCCTCTAAGTAATACAGACCACGTAACACCAGCATGCACACTTTGCAAAGCAAGTGTATCTCTTAGGAGTTGGCATGTGTAGTGTTAACAATGTTGAGAGCACATAAACAATAAAACTAAATGGTAATCTTGAACTAATGATCACAGGCAGTGGCAACTATGGAATGGCATCAAGACTTAGCAGCAGCAGTCAGGATGTGAATCCTATGAGCAGTCATGAGTCCTGGGCCTCTAACTTGGGCTAATGATCTGGTCTCTATATAATTGTGAGAAGTTCTTTACTATGTGTGTGCATGCACATGCTCTGATACAGAATAATCTGACAGACCCAGAACAATATGTTGTTTATGATTGCTGAGCTTTGCAAAGCACATCTTGACAAATCCACAATTAGTAAAGTTCCCTAGATAACTCACCAGATCCACTAGAATCAAATTCAGCTCTTGTAGCAAGCCAATCACAGAACAAATAAAGCACCATTTCACATGAGCACATGCTCCTGTTTTTCTGTCATATTCCAATTGGACAGTTCTTAAAATAATACTTGTTTAACATTTCATTTGTTATATATCATATTGTAATATTGTCATAACTTTGTATTTGTATTTATCTCACTCACAAATACATAAACCACCTCTTAGGATATATGTCTAGCAAGAAACCCACTTGCTATGGCTGTGCTCTGACAATTGTGTATAAAACAATCATCTAAAGTATGTTCTTAAAAGTAAATTGAAGTTTCTTTGGTCAGAGCACCAGTAGTAGAGAAATAAAAGCCAGAACTATATCATATAAAACATCAGATTCAATAAGTTGAGAACTACAAGACCAATTATAAAGATTGGCCCCTTGTGTATTGCAGCTACCAATTGGCTTTGAAGATGTTGTGCAGTTGGAGTCAGTGCACCTGAGGTGTTTTAGTGTGATCTGTAGTGTCGAGTGTAGCTACTCAGACATTCTTGTTGCATTAACTTGAGTTCTTTGGCACTTATAGTAGTTGTGGTAGCTTCATAACTCAAGTCTTGAGGTTAAAATAATTAGTGTCTTGTGCTGCGAGCTCTCTATTACAAATGCTCTCCTGACTTGTCTAAGTCATCCCTAACCCTCTAATAACTTCACCAATCCTTTCTATCTGTGTTTCCTCTTTGAATATCCTCTCTATTGATTTATCTCCCTATGAACTTGCATTATGAGCCACAGTTTGTGATTTAATTAATATACCTTTATCTCTACACCACCAATTACATTTCTGCCTCTTCAGCACTCATAACACTAAGGGGGTGCTTTCTCATCCCAGGTCAATTGACCTTATGTCTGATAAAGAGAAACTGGCAGTGGAGGGGTCAGTAATAGAGGCTGACATGATGTTGCTGAACACTTCTGAGGTTTTTTCCCCTCTGGATATTTCTAATAAGCCTGGTTTTCATTTACTCAATTCCTTTTCTGATCATTTTTCTTTCTTTGATTTCAATAGGTCAGATATAAAAGAGCTTAGTACACATACACAATAACTGGATATGGCCCTCCTTCTCACTCACTCTACCCCAACACTGCTGTTGTCATCACTGATAGCAGTTGCCCCAATAATCACAATTGATAGACAACTGCCTACTACCAAATCTGGGTCAATGGTGTTCTCCTTCATTCCATTGCCATTCTTAATGGTCAATGCACCACTCCTGAAGCTAAATTAGCACAACTCTTCTTTCCCACGTACCACCACCTTTGCTCTGGGGTGCCTCCTCCTTCACATTCTTGCCACCCCTTGGGTCACTTGCAGTTTGCACTCTCTCATCACTTTAGGGTTCATAACATCCATTCTTTACCATGGCTGGGACATTGTTATGTCTCTCCTGCTCTTTTGGTGTTAAGTTGAGCGTGTTTCAGCTATACTCCTCTACCTCTTTCCATACCTTCTTGGGCCTTGCCTGGGTTGGCATTCCCTCTCTCCTGGCCTGGCCTTCTGGCCCCCTTCTGCTTTGGCAGTTGGGTTGGGCCCTTTGCTGGCTTGGGTGCACCTGTGCTGTGCTCAGGCCATGTATTCCCCCCAGTTACCCTCATGGCCCCCTAGTTTCAAATCTGTGGTTCACTGAGTAAGCAGCTGCTATTTCAGTCAAGTGCTCTTTTGTGCTTGACTCATCTTTCTTTTCTCGGGCTAGCTTTCTGCTGTGCTCTCCTCTTTGTTCTGGTGTGGTGTGATGCACTGGGACTATTTGGTATTGGGTTGAGCTTCACTCCCCTACCTTCTTTCTCTTTTCCCCTGGTATGCTGGTCATTTGGCTGGCTGCCAACATCCTGGGTCCTTGCAGGAGTAACTCCTCTGTGCTGTCTCCCCTAGGGCCCAATCCCTGCAGGAGCCCCATGCCTACATGCTGTGTGCTGTGCAAGGTCATAGTGTCACACTTCACTATCCCCTCCTAGTATTGCTGCTAAGGCAGTTGGCATGTCAGGTTATTCCTCAGAAGATGCCAGCAGTTGAGCACATGGGTGGGCACTTGCTTGGCCATGCCCAGCAGAACTGAAATATTGACAAGGCCCCCATTCTCTTAGTGGCAAGGAGAGCATTAGATGGATGCTAGTCACGATGGACAGTTTAGATGTTTTAGCTAGATGTTCCTTATTTAGTCACTTCTGGTCATACTTTGTATTAGTAGCCTGGGCCTATGGGCCTGGGGGCAGACTGCTAACATACACTGCCTTATAAATTTATGAGTTTAAAAAAAAAAAAAATAAAAAAGAAACTAAATTAGCAGCATAACATTTTGTGATCTATAAAGCAGTTTCTATTCCTGGAATTGATCACATCATGCTATTGACTGACCATTTTCCCTTATCTAGAATTCTTCTAGACCCTTCATCTCATGCTGGCCAAAATCACTCATTGGTTACAGCCAAAGCCCTCTGCCCATAGCTAGAATGCTCTAGACCTTAGTCTATTGAATTCTGGTATATCCCTTCCAAAAGTGCCCTATACAACTGTAATGCCACCAATGACAGACCCAGTAGCTCCTGCTGCCTACTTCAAAAAGTCCACCTTATGACAAAAGCCAATCATCAACACACTGAGTTGCACCCTAGCATCTCTATGTCATACCTTTTAAAGAAAAACACCAAATATTGGTTTAAAGAATGGCAAAATACCTTTTTGAACAATGCTCAATATTGGGGAAGGTCATTTCTGATGCTACATAGCAAATTATTCAAGGACAGGCCCATCCTCCCTCAATATCACAACAGCAGCTCTTGGCTTAGAGAGCTCTGCACTTCATACTCCCTTGATAGTGATGATCCATTACATATTGTCACTAACTTCAACATCATCACACATGCAGTATGTGCTATCACCAACCATATCTCCATCAGGTCCTATCAGGCTTGATTCTTCCCTAGAGAACCTGTTGCTTGTTAATGTAGTTTTCAATTTGAAATATGTGAGCATATCATCATAGGATGCCCACTCTACATTAAAGAGGATTCACCCATATCCATGCTAAGTCAATTTATTGACTTCCTCTCATATAATCCACAGGCATTCATATTTAATTCTGACACTCATAAATTCCCTATTCCCTTACCCTCCACCCCCATACAACCTGCTGGGTTGTGTGCTAGTATCTCTATGTCCCCTTTTTATTGTGTTATCCCTCTTCCATAGATATGCCCACACATTTCCATATTACTGCCTTCAATTTATGCCAGTCAATTAAGTGTCATACACTGGTAAGCAATTTCTTTCTGATGGTAGTTCCTCTCTATCTGTCTCTTTCTTCCTTTTTCTCTTTTTCTTTTGCCTAATAGTACTATAGTTTCTATATGTCTCTTGTAGTTTTAGGACTTATGCTTGGGTAGCATGAGTAGTTCCATAGTTTCAGTTTTCAGTTTCTTATTCCTAGCATAGTCTTGTACTTAGTTAGGCATAGACTGTGATCAAGCACTGTATAATAAATTGTTGATTTAAAAAAAAAGAAAAAAAGAGTTGTTGTCAGCCTACCAAAAGAATAGAATGAAAGAGAACTGGGTTGCTTTTCAAAGAAAAGTCTGTATTGTCAAGAGAAAGTTCTTCAATTCCAAAATTGAAGAGATTGGTGAAGAAAATCACTGCCCTTGGGACCTTATAAACTGGGTCAAAGATTGCAAATTTCCCCCTGCTAAGGCTATCAGCTTTAAAGGCCAACCTTCCCATATTATTGGTTTGCTTTGGAACATGTTTGATGGTACTTACAACTCTGCTAATAACAGGAACATCAATCTCTCTGTTAGATGCTCTCCCTTCCATTCCTCTATGTACTTGGATCCCCTTCTCCAACAATAAAATTCACAAAGTGCTCAAAGGCTGCTCTAACACATCTGCTCCTGGCATTGATCATATATCATGGTCTCCCCTCAAGATGCTCTTCAGCTTTGATGAACAAATCCCCCTATTTTTTCTTCACATCACTAATGCATGCCTTAACACTGTATGCTGGCCTAGACACTTTAAAGAGTCAGTTTCAGTCATCATTCCTAAACCCAACAAGCCTTCATATGATATGTCCAAGGCTTTCTATCCCATTGTCCTTCTCAATACTCTTGGTAAGTTGTTTGAGAGGATGTTAGCTTGATGAATGCAATTTGAGACAGTTAAGTTTAATGCCATCCACCCTTGTCAAGTTGGTGGTATTGTCCAATCAAGTGCTAAAGATGCTGGCATCTATATTACTCACCTTATACAATTTGGGTGGACTAAAAGTCTCTGTACAAGTGTCCTTGTATTTGACATTTCTCAAAATTTTCTGTCTCTTAATCACTCTATGCTCCTTGCTATTCTTCAAAAGCAGGGTTTTTCTTCTCAAGTTGTTGATTTCTTTGCCAATTATTTAATTAGACATTCTATAACCTATCTTTATAATTCTTTTCACTTTCCTTTTTTTGATGCTAATACTGGTGTTGGCCAAGGATCAGCTCTCTCTCCCATTCTCTCAGGTCTCTACATTGCTCTGATTTTTTACTTAGCTAGTTTTGATAATGTTGGACTTTTCTCTTTTGTTGATGATTGGACTATTATTGCTCAAAGTGAAACATAGCACAAATGTCATAACAAAATTGTTAGGGCATATCGCATACTTGTCCACCTTATTGAAGACTTTGGACTGCTCCTTGAGCATGACAAGTCTGAGATATATAATTTCTCTAGGAAATGCAGAGAAAATAACCCCACTATTGACTTGGGTTTTGCACTCTTTACCTCCTCTTCCTCTCTCTAGCCTAAAAAATACTGGAGGTATCTTGGGTTCTTTTTTGACTAACAACTCCTCTTCAATGAGCACATTTAATATTGGTCTACTAAAGCCCTTTTGTCTGTCCATGCTATGAAAATACTTGGCAACTCCACATATGGTTTTCTTTCTCATCAAAAACAGCTTCTCTATCATTCTTGTATTGTCCCCCTTGCCATATATGGATTTCATATGTAGTACTACTCTGGTGTCTGTGTTAATGCCAAACTACTCACATTGTGGCATATGCAAAGAAATGCTGCTCTTTGGATTACAGGTGTTTTTTGTACATTCTCCACTGGTGGAGTTGAGTATATTGCGGGCTTAGTCCCTATTCATCTCCATCTCAAGAAACTTGCCAAACAGTCTAGTCTTCAATACACTATGCTTGACTGTTCACACATTATCATACTATATTGAGCACTCAAAATTCCAAGAGTGCTCTTCCTCATCCAATATCCATTGATCTCATGTCTGAAAAAGATAAGGTGGCAGTGGAGAGGTTGGTAATGGAGGCTAACATGATGCTGCTTAACAATTCAGAGGTTTTCAAATCTTTTGACTCTGATAACTATCCCAGTTTTCATATATTGGACAATTTTTCTGATTAATTTTCCTTTTTTGATTTTGACAGGTCAAGTCTTGAAGCACTCAGTGCTCACTTCTGCTGTCTTGATGCAGAACTTTCCTGTTCACATTCCCTTTCCAATACTGCTATTGTTGTCATTGATAACAGTGTACCCAACAATCACAACATGCAGTCCAATGTATGTTACCAAATATAGTCTAACAACATCCTTGTCTATTCTGTTGCTATCCCTAATGGATGATATACTGCTCCCAAAGCCAAGCTTACTGTACAACTTTTCACAATATGCAAAGCTCTCACCATTCCTGATATTGATCACATTATTGTTCTTACTGATCATATCATCTCTTCTAGAGCCCTTCTAGACTTCTCTATCCATCCCAGCCAATATCACTTATTGGCTGCAGCTAAATCCCTACACCCATAGCTAGGCCATTCTAGAACCCAGTCCATTGGGTTCTGGTATATTCCATCTAAAAGCACTCATTGTGACTGTAATGTGCCTAACAACAGGCCTGGACTTGCTTGTTGTATGTTGTGAAGAGTCCATCTTAGGGCCAAGGCCAATCACCAACATGCTGGATTGCACCCTAGCATCTCCATGTTGTACCTTCAAAAGAAAGTCACTAACTCCTACTTGACATCATGGCAAAATCTGTTCATAAACAACACTCAATACCATGGTCATTCATTTCTCATGTTGCATAGCAATGGTGTCATTCTTCTGCAATACTACAACATTGGCTCTTGGCTCTGAGGGCTCCTTTTGTCCTATTTCCTTGACAGTGATGATCCTAGTCACAGTGTCACAAACTTTAATGTCATTACTCAGGCTGTTCATGCTATTACCAATCACAATCCTATTAGCATTTACAGGAGCCAATTATTCCCTTGAGAAGCTGTTAATT
>KQ962538.1:0-16855 GCA_001563735.1 Leucoagaricus sp. SymC.cos
CAAATGATGACTACTATCTTTAGGGAGATGATCCATGATGGCACCTTAATGAATTATATGGACAAATTTGTCATCCCTGCCCAGTCAGAAAAGAAACTTCAAGAACAAACCCTACGATTCCTGAAAATCACAGCAAAACACAACCTATACTTCAAATGATCCAAGTGTGAATTTGGAGTATTAAAGGTACCAATTCTAGGGGTTGAGGTGGGAAATGGAAAGGTCAAGATGGAACAACAGAAAATCAAAGCCATCAGAAATTGGAACACTCTCTCTAATATCAAAGAAGTGGAAAGCTTCCTAGGCTTTGTCAACTTCTATCAAAGGTTCATAGAAGGGTTTAGCAATATTGCAGGACCACTCAATGCCCTCAAAGGAAAAGCAGACTGGAAATAAGCAGACTGGAAATGGGAACCCAATAAACAAAAATTATTTGACACACTGAAACAGCACATCACTGAAGAACCTGTATTAACCCTCCCTCAACCAGATGGCAAATTCCAAGTAGAAACTGATGCATCAGGATATGCCATAGGTGCCATTCTAGCCCAAGAACAAAACAACAAATGGCACCCTGTAGCATTTATGTCGCATACCATGAGCCTAGTAGAACAAAACTATGAGATCTATGACAAGGAACTCCTTGCTATCATGGAATCCCTGCAAGTATGACAGCAATACCTCTTGGATGCTTAAGAAACATTTGAAGTGTGGACAGACTATGAGAATCTAAAGTATTTCAGAGAACCACAAAAGCTCAATGGGAGACAGATGAGATGGTACCTCAAACAGCAAGACTATGACTTCATCATCAGACATGTCTCTGGCAAAACTAACACAAAAGCTGACATTCTCTCTTGCCATGACAAACCTGATTGGCAGGAAGCTGATAAGTCATCTTCCTGAAGAACTTAATATGGAGAGTAAATGTCAGGAATGATGCCACTATTCCCATCATCTTACTATGGACAGCACATTTCAAGGTTATTATTGGAATGAATATTGAACAACAAATCTGAAACTGCAAAGTTCAAGAAACTGAGGTAATAAAAGGACTCGATGGCCCCTCCAAAGAGTTTAGAGAGAATGATGGATTAGTCCAGTATCAAGGAAGAATCTACATACCACCAGGAGATAACCTATGGTCATGAATCATACAGGAATTCCACAGTGCCCCAGATACAGGACATCCAGGCCAACACTGAACACTAGAAGTTCTGGCAAGAGACTTTTGGTGGCCAGGCATGAGATGGGATGTCAAGAAGTTTGTAGGAGATTGTGATATCTGCCAGAGAACACAAATCCATTGGGAACAAAAGGCAGCACTACTACACCCCCTACCTGTTCCAACACACCCATGGGAAGAAATTTCAGTCAACCTTATTGGGCCCTTACCTCCTTCTGACAGATACAATGCTATTCTAGTCATGGTAGATCATTTCAGCAAGATGATATGCATTTTACTGACCTCTACATCCCTGACAGCAGGACAACTAGCTATCCTATATCAGGACCATATCTGGAAATTACATAGGTTACCAAGGAAGATCATCAGCAATCAAGGACCACAGTTTGCTTCAAGGTTTATGGAAGGTCTATGTAAAGCCCTTGGGATCACATGGGCCCTGTCAACAGCATATCATCCCCAAACAGATAGACAGACAGAACAGATCAATCAAGAAGTCGAGAACTTCCTATAGAAATATGTCAGCTATAAACAGAATAATTGGACATCATGGCTCGCTGCAGTGGAATTCCACTACAATGACAAGTAACACTTGGCAATGCATCATTCCCTGTTCTACCTAAACTATGGAAGACATCCATGAAAGAGAATCACCACAATGTCTTCACCAGCACCAGCAGTGGAAGAATTTATCACCAATCTTAACACAGCATGAGAAATTGCTGCTAATAGCATGGAGCAAAACCAGAAGAGTATGGCAGTTGCACATAATAGAAAATGGAAGGAGACCTGAAACTACCAAGTGGGAGACAGTGTATGGTTGGAAGCATCCAACATTATGACAAATTGCCCAAGCAAGAGACTAGACTATTGGAGATATAGGCCTTTCCTGGTATCAGAGGTGATTGGGAGTAGAGCTTATTGACTCAAGCTACCACCTCAGTAGGTTATTCACAATGTCTTCAATAAAGTTCTCCTATCACCAGTGAGAAAACCTGAGTTTCTGGTCCAACAGCAACCTCCACCTCCATTACCAGACTTGATCAATGCCGAGGAGGAATAGGAAGTGGAAGAAATCCAAGGACATCAAAAATGGGGTAGAGGGGTCCAGTATCTGGTTCACTGGAAAGGCTATGGTGATGAAGAAGATCAATGGTTACCCAAGTCCCATCTGTCCAACATGAAGGAGGCAATCCAAGAATACCTTGATAGGTTCTCAGAGCAAACCTAATTGGAGAGGGGGGTGAAACTCAAAAATCAGATAAAAGCCATGTCAATGACCACAGACCTAGTCAACACAACCTGGTGATCACTCCAGTACTAGTCACTCCCAAATGAGTCTACATTGCTATCTTCACAATCACCTCTACCACTCTCATCATTGTCATCACTGCCTCCATCATCACTGCCAAATACAACCACTCTGTCAATTGCAATGTCATTCATCAAACCCTACCCAACTGCAACAGCTCCCTTGTTAACTTCCAGGAAGTCCGAAGCTCCCTTACCCACTACTCTCCAAGCAGCCAAATGCACCACAGCCCAAGTCAAACCACTAGCCTTTAAGCCAACTGAGAAAATAGCAACATCAAATATAGGATGTATTGATATGGAGGAAGTAGAACCATACAACCAGGTCCTCTGAGACCCACTATACCTCTATAATGATCTCACCCAATCTATCAATGCCCTGGCAGTACTGAAGGAACAACTTCAGTCATTTGTTGAATCTGCACACAGCCTCACTACGATCTTAGCAGATCTGGAAGAGAATATTATTGAGTTGTGTGCTAGAAGCCATTGTGGGTCAGATGCCCAATATTTCATTGAACATATCTCTGCCACCCTCCAATATGCTCACACCACATGTCTTGTGCCTAAGGCACACTCTCTCCACTGTATACTTGCTGAACATCTCCATGAGTGTAACAACATTGGAGAACAGTTTATTGTCAACCACATCACTGAAGTCACCCAGTCCTATGCATGCACTGATCCATACCCCGTTCCACTCCCCACTGGCAAATGCACTCCCCCAGTCCCAGCTACAACAGAAGACCCCACTGAAAAACCCATAGACATAGTCTGAGAACAAGACATCAAAATGGATGACTACAACTCCAATGACACTCCTGCTGATAGTATGGTGGGACCTACAGCCATCAAGGATGCCCATGCTCTTCACAAGTTCCTTCAGCAGCAAGACGCCAACTTGCTCAAGATATCCGCCCCTACTTACTTTATTGTCCCCAATCGATTCTACACCTTATGGAAGCATGGAGAGAGTGATAACAACTATTGGTCTCAAGTTGTCAATGAGTTCCTGCAGCATTATGCCAACACCCAGGCTCATTTCAAAACCAGTCATATTATGATTTACAAAGGAGGTCCTGACAACATCCCCTTCTTTATCAGTTGCGACGAACATCACACCCAGTTTGCAATTGCACAAGTCAAGAAGGATCTCTTATGATTCATTGTTGAAGGATAGAAGTAGTCCATCAACACCTCTTCCTGCTGTACATGCACCATCCATGAGAGGTACCTCTTTCTTCGCTAAGGACTACCATTACTCCCATCAGGTATCTCTTCCATCATTATGTTCTACTTTAGAAGGACCTTTACATTAGTTGCCTGTTCATGAGGACATGAAACCCTGAAGAGGAGGTGATGTTATGACTCTGGGTAGATTACTCTAGATAGTTCCATGGACTGTAGTATTTATTTTCTAACTACCTGGTATTACTCTGTACTTCCTATTCCTGTATACTCTGTGTTACCTCATCCCTCTAGTATAAGTACCCTAGGTAAAGCACTGTATTTCTTACACTTTACCAATTGTACTCTTCCCTTACTCGCCCTCAAGCCTTTGCCTAAGTTATAACCTGAGTTCACTCATAAGGTTGTAACAAGGGTACTCTTACTCCTGGTACTAGTACAGAGCCAAAGTTGGTTTTCACTCCTATCCTAGCTCCTCATCTGACATCTCATCCTGGCACAGTTCCCCTGGGTAAGGACATCCCTTCTACTGACAACTCCCACAATCTTGTGGGTGCTCTCAACAATATCACTGCAGTGCTTAACTCTTAGGGTGATAAACTCTGGGCTATTGAGGACAACAAGGCCTACATTGCACTCAAGCTTGGCCAGTTTGTGAAGGGCTTTGTTTCTAAAGGGTGGCATGAGTTGCCCTTCCCCAGGTTGTCTGTCCTAGCAGGCTCTCCCTCTAATTTGCAGGGAGTACTTACTTCACTCATTCTCCAGCCACCTCTAGGTCCCCAAACCTGCAGATCAGCTGAGTCAGCTGATCCAGCATCTCCTCCCCCCCCATTTACCCATGTGCCTCTCTCAGAGGCCACTGTTCATCCTCAGGCTCCCTGCCCTTCAGCTCCTCCCAGACTGCCCAGGTCTTCAAAGTGTTCTGCTCCCTCTTCAGCTCCAGCCCCCAAAAAGTCATATGCCAACACAGTTTGTGACATCACAGCCTTAGTCAATTTGGCTAAGACTGTCCCTGACTTGCCATCTGATTGCATTATTGCAATGGATCAGGCCTCAGTCCCTCTTCTGCCTTCCTATAGAAAGGTTAAGTCTATAGTCACTGGGCCTTCCCAGTGTCAGATTCTTGTCAAATCTGAGATGGTGGTGTCAGCCTCAGTTTTCTCTTCCCTGGTTGGTATTGCTAACTGAGCTCTCACCAAGATCAATCTTTAGGTTGATTCCTGTATTTTAGCCTATGGGAGAATCTCTCTCCTCACTTTCTGTGTTGTAACTGCTGAGAAGATTTAGCTGGTTGCTTCTGCCATTCACAAACACCTGGGCCATCAAGTCTAGGCCTCTCTTCTATTGTCATAATCTTATCTTAAGATTGTTGATGTTCTTTACTTCTGCCTGGGTATTACTGATCCTGTGGACTTGGATTACATGAAGGACATCATAGCCAAGTTGCATATGGCCCCCTCTTTTCTCCTCATAAATACCTCTCAGGTTATGTGGAACTCTATGTGTTTGGACTCAGCTACAGTCTAGTTTAATGTTGTTAACTCCCAGTCAAGTACTTCTGCTAAGAGCCTGATCAATACTTCCTTCCAGTTTAGTCTAGCCTTCTGCTCTGTGCAGATGGCCCAGTCTCATGTCAGTATTCCAGTGTGCCAGTATTGCTGGTGCTGAGGTCACTCTACACATGCCTGTAGGTCACAGGCACCTTACTGCCTACAGTGCTCTGGCCCCCACTCAGAGGCCAATCACTGCCTTCTTACTAGTTGTTATTATAGCAATTCTATGGCCAACCTTTCTGTGCTGGCAATGATAGAGGAATCTCCATGCTCTCACACTGCTCACTGTGTGAACTGTGGTGATAAGCACAGTGCAAGTGACTAAAAGTGCCTGTACTGGCAGTACCACTTCAACCAGGACTGGTTGGCCCAAAGGGCTAATCAGGACTGGGAGAGGCAAATAGCTATATTAGGTGTGACTTCTAAGAGGCAGGAGGATAAGTATCAGAATAGGGTGGCTTTCCAGTATTGGTGCACTTGCTGAGTGCCTCCTGATCATATTTATGAGATCAAGTACTCATTGTTCAACTGGTGGCTGGAAGGCAGAGAAATTGGAAGTGGGTCTAGTTAGACATTTTTCAGATTAGCTATAGTTTGTCTTATGTAGCCCAGATTTGTTACATGTATTTATCATAGTCCTTGGGCATCTATAACCTGGGAGCAGACTGCTATTGTACACTGCTATATAAATTTATAAACAAAAAAAATTAAAAAAAGACCTCAAGTATTTCTACACAGGGCTCTGGTGTTGGTAAGTGATAATCTTCAAGACTGACAATGTGACACACTTACTCACTATATGGAAGGGGAGGAGTCAGTTGAACTGCCCCATCTATCTAACACTTTGCATAATGACAACAATAGTCCAGTACAGCCAGTACTCCACAATAGGGAGGACACTCAGCAACCTATACTGCACATTAATGGCCCAGGTTTGAATAAGCAGAACAGAGTCTGTAGTCAAGTCCAGCCACTACACATGATACTACTGCATACTACAGCCATTCAGCCATAGGATGCTAGAACCCACAGTGGGCAAAACCCAGATGTTTAAATCATATAGCCAGTGAAATGTGCTCTGAAAAAGCAGATAGATCCCATGACATGAAAGCATATGCAAACTGTCAGGAAGGAAAACAACACAAAATTCAAGAAAGCTATCTAGTCTGCAATTGAAGTATAAGACAAATTAATTGAAATGATAGCCAATAAATATGGGAAAAAGGTTGAGGCCATATGTTCAATAGTGACAAATAAATTTAGCTATAAAAACAAATAGACCATGATGATCCATAATACCAAGATCTATTGGATAGGCAAAGAACTCAATAAAGGTGAGCTCTTTGGACTTTCATCAGGTGAGATATTTACTCATTGCAGACAAAGGGCCTAGAGAACATGCTGGGATGAATGACATTTTACAAAGCATAAAGGAAGACTCACAGTTCCAGAACATAACTCCAGAGTTCAGGGCAGAGCTCATAAAAGAGCTGGTGGAGCATCAAAAGCTAAAGAAAATAGGAGTCAGAATCAATAACTGCACTACAAGTTATGATTACCAATTTACTGTCAATCATATTAATAAGGAGGTAAGTTCTCTTATGAATATTACAAATGTCATCCAGCTGAGAAGCATAGTTGGAAAAATTAGGAAATTACATAGGTGCTATCATACTGGCCATCTACTCTTATAGCTATATTAATGACATGATATATCTATATAGTGGTGAAGTCAGTGCCACAGATGAGTTCTGCACTGATGTGCTTGGAAAAACACCTATAGAACTCAGTTGTCAACTTGATGCATGGGCTATAGCAAGGACTGAAGGTAAGTTTGTGAAATTTCTACTATTTGAACTGCTAATTCAGCATTTTCAAAGGCAAAAAGAAGGCCAATCATATGGTTGCAATGCAATCTGAGTATGCACAAATCATCACTGCCAGTTTGAGTAAGTTATATGCATATCACAGAAGCTGATTTTTAGACTCACAGAAACATAGAGAAGAAGGCACCAACTGCACAGATGTTGTATACAAAGTATGACAGCAATATCTAACTTGTACATCATGTTCAGCTTGTGGGATGGCCAACTAGGATTCCCTTTTACTTTCTCTCAAAGATCTCAGCTAAGAGCAACATTATCTTCTTACTTCAAGCTTTGAATAATAGTGAATACAGATGGGTTGACATGACAATGGAGGAGATAAATATGTTCAAGGAGACCTTAAAGGCACAACTGCCAAAGAAGAGGGCACAGAGGTCTGATAAGGGAGGCATCCACAAGACAAATGGGAAATATAAGCAAAATAATGAGAATAAAGATCTAAATAATGTAGGACCTACCAAGAAGGCCAAGACAAACAAAGGGAATAGGAAGGGGAAAGTAAGGGCACTCTAGCAGCTGTCTCTCTCAGGTGGACATAGAAATCACAACAATAACTCTGACAATAGTGGCAATAAAGGTTCCAATTGAGTCCTGCAGTAGAAATAGTTATCAGTTGATCTTTGAACTATACATGAATGCTTGTTGAGACTTACTTTCTTTGTGCAATGCACAGTTGTGAACATTGAGCATCAGGATGATAGCAAGATTAACATAAACATATGGATGGACCCATGTTAGTTAGCAGATATCTGAGTGCAATATATTGTAGAGAACAGGAACACTTGCCAAATACTTAGATAACCAGCACTACTGACAACAGGGAAATCTACATGTCATCATGGTTGTTGAACCATATATTGAGCATGCCTTGTAGTTGTTGCTAGCTATAGAGCAGGTATACTGACTGTCAAGAGTCATGCCTTGTAGTTGTTGCTAGCTATAGAGCAGGTATACTGACTGTCAAGAGATGAGATTTAAAGGATGCATGAGAATTCAGTCAATAAAAGTATGGTATAACTTTCTGGATGTTAGGTCTAATGATGTGGGATTAACTATAGTGTATGGACCACCACATGAATGATTCTAGTTCTGTCATAGGATTTTTGAGGCATGAGTAGAGGGGTCAAAGGGTGGACGAAGAGCAGGTAGAGTCCTTCGCCCCCACTCCTGTGCAATGTGGAGGGTGAGCGCTAAGGAGCAGCTAGCACAGCCCCCATCAGCCGCCAATGCCAGACCCCCCAAGAACCCATAACGGGCTCCCAGGAAACCCAGCGACCGCTGAAGAGTGGCCGCACTGTTCTTATCCTCCAGGGAGGTGCGCAAAGGAGAACGCCAGATAACCAGCACTACTGACAACAGGGAAATCTACATGTCATCATGGTTGTTGAACCATATATTGAGCATGCCTTGTAGTTGTTGCTAGCTATAGAGCAGGTATACTGACTGTCAAGAGATGAGATTTAAAGGATGCATGAGAATTCAGTCAATAAAAGTATGGTATAACTTTCTGGATGTTAGGTCTAATGATGTGGGATTAACTATAGTGTATGGACCACCACATGAATGATTCTAGTTCTGTCATAGGATTTTTGAGGCATGAGTAGAGGGGTCATAGTAGGAGATGGGGAGACTATGTTGGGACAACATTGATGGCTTCCCCAGAAACACTTACCAAAGAGGAATAGATCCTGGGGAGGTGGGACAGAGCATGGAAAAGAGTGAGGGCATTGTTGATGGCATTTTCAAGTAATCCCAGGCAATCCCAAGGATGGGCAAAATGCTAAAGAACAGCAGAAAAGAGGAGAAGACCAGTTATAATGATATTAATGGTCTTGGGAACCATGCCAGTTAGTTCTGGATAAGCAGTGCTGGCTCCCACAGTTAATGGCAATTTCTTGTTATTTTTCAAGCACTTTATATATAGTTTAATCAAACTTTAAGTATACTGGGAGAAACACACTAAAAATGGGTCTAACAGAATAAAGGGCTACATAAATTCCCAGAGTCTAACTAGGCCCTTGATCTGGACACTATCAGTGCTTAGTTAGGTGTAGACTGTAATCAAGCACTGCATAATATATTATTGAGTTAAAAAAAAAAAATGATGGAGATGAAACTGCCTCCCTCCATTGATTTGGGGTATGCCTCTTATATGAATAACTCTCTTTTGTGCCCAAAGACCCATTGGAGGTACTTGGAATTTTATTTTGACCACCAGCTCACTTTCTGTGAGCATGTGCAGTATTATTCTACTAAGATAATCTTCACAGTCTATGCTATAGAGATGCTGAGCAATTTGCTTAGGGGTCTTTCTCTGAAGCAAAAGTGCTTGCTTTACAGATCTTGCAAGATTCTTATTGCCACATATGGTTTTTGTCTTTGGTGTCATAAACTACATCCACATAAGGCCCATCTCATCTCTTTGAATAAGATGCAGTATCAGGCTGCTATCTAGATTACTGGTGCTTTTTGCATCTCTCCATTTGGTGGAGTTGAGGTGCTTGCTGGCCTTATCCCCATACACTTACATCTTAAGAAGTTGAGAGCATGAACTATATACCATGTTCTCACTCTTTTCCCCACCCACTTCTCTAGGCAGTTCCTAGGGACTCATGAATTTCCTGGTGTTGACCCCCATTATTACCACTTTACCAGATTGGGCCACTCTGTTGAGAAGGTCTGATCTGCTATCATTGATACTCTATTATATCTGAGTGCTCCTGTCATCCTGGAGATTTTCAACACTGATGCACCAGAGGCTTGTTCTGGGAGGTGTCTGTTAAACCAGTTTTTGGACTGGATACAGGTCACTGAGTTCTCCTCTAGAGAAGAGGATGTCAATGTCCTATATATATTGAACATAGAACTTGATCAGGCTCTGGCACTGGACAACTACATTGTTATGGCTACTTGTTACAACTCATACATTTCTGGACAAACCCAACTAATACCGACTGCTTCCGAATTATTCTGTTTCTTTTCCTACCATTTTATATCTTACCATTTCCTTATATATCATTTGTTTCTGAATACTCCTGCACACTTCTGCTTATCTCCTGTTCGATTCCATTCACCTTTTATTTCTGTCGATTATTAGTTCTTATTCCTTCTATGCCCTTCTTCTCGATACCGATGGTTTCCGTTCCACCTTCATGTTTCCTTTTATATTATACCTGCCTTTTATGATTTCATTCATACTTCATATGTCACCACCCATTTCCCTTTCTATACCCACTCTTCATACTATATCATTCCTCTTCATTATCTCTCTGTTGTCTCTATCACATGCTCATTGCGTCGCATAGTTTTCTGTTTATTCTACCTTCTTGTTTATCACTTTCCAATGTTTTCCATAGGTATATAAGTAGCGGATTACTGTTCATGTATTCTCCAGTCTGATAATCAACTTAGTTCGATGCTTTTGATTATTCCGACTTTAAACTATCTCGTTCTCTAAGTTCCTCTAAGTCCTTTCTCTCTTGTTCCTAAATTAGACCATCAGCAGTGGAACAGTGCAGCACATAAGCTGAAGCCAAGGTCCATTCCCAACTCCTTCCAATATCATGCCTCTGCCTCTGCCTCTGTCTCTGTCTAGATCATCTCTGACCCTTTCCAACCCTTCTACATCTATCCTTCCTCAATCCCGTCTTGGAACTTAACACTACTGATGTGTCAGTGGGCTACAACAGGGCATACTAGGCTGTCTTGGTAGCCTGAGTTTGGGCTGGCAGTGTGTCTGTTAGGCAGTCTCACCAGACTGCTGGTAGGGTTACTGCCCCAGATATGGAGCTCTATGCCATTCAGATGGGCATCTTTGCTGTGTGTATAGAGGAGGGTGTTTATCATGTTGTTTTGTTCACCAATCACCTAGCTTTGGCTAGAAGGGTGGACCCTTTTGTTAGCAGTGGGCAGGTCCAGGCCCTGCTTGTCTGCCATTGTCTTGCTAAGTGGCTTGAGGAAGACCCCTCTTACACCTTTGTGTTCATACAGGTTCAGTCTTCTTTGGAGTGGTCATTGCATTACACAGTCCATAGATATGCTACAGATCATGCTGCTGGGGAGCTGGTAGGGGCATGTCCCTTCACCACTCTTAATTACCCCCATACAGCCAAGGCCCAGGCCTATTGCAACAAGTGGACTAGGCAGTTCACTTGTTTGAGCTCCTCCAGAAGAGACTTTTTGCATCTCACTGATGAGAGGAGCAAGCAGATGATGCTCACTTACCTCTCTAGAGGCATATATGGCTTAAGTATTTGCATGATTCCCTGTTTTGCACATGGGTGTGTCAGGCAGTACTCAATCATGCACCTATTGGGAAGTTTAGATATTAGTTTAAACTCTCTGTTGATCACTCTTGCCCTTGTAGGTCTGCTAGACAGCAAACCCACAAGCACATCTTGACCAAATACTCTGACTTTGGTAATCTTTGGTGCTTTCCTAAATGCTGGAAAAAGTTGTTAGATTTCTGCAAGAAGAACCCTAGGGCATTCTCCTCTGTGCATCTCCCTGCAGAATAACAATAGTGTGGCCACTCTTCAGCAGTTACTGAGCTCCTGAGGGGTCTAGCATTGGCTGCTGATATGGGCTGTGCTAGCTTGGCTTTAGCTCATCTTGGCACCAGTGGTGCCTTAGTGAGTGAGGGCATATTACCTGCTTCTCCATCTACCTTTGGGCATAGGAAGGACTTATCTTATAGTGTAGGCTGCCATGTTCAGCTAAGCTACAGGGGATCAGTTTTATTTCATCTGTAGATTACTGTAGTTACTCTTGTGTATCTGTGACCAGACTGCTATCATGCACTGGTATATAAATTTATGAATTAAAAAAAAAAAAAAAAAAAGATGAAACTGCCTCTGATTTCTTGAAGAAGTTGAGACCAAACAATTTTGGTATCAGAAGCATCAGCTCCACAGAAATGAATCATGAGACCACATCCTAAAAGGCATATCACAGCTCTTATAAAGCATGTTTCTTCTCTACAAACTAGTCAGCTGCTATAGCAGTTTCTGTTTTGAAACTCATAAACACATTGTTATTGGATGTTCTTTATACACTCATAGTGGCAAACCTATAAACACTTTAAGTCAGTTTATTGACTTTCTATCATTGTAAGACTTTGCTTTATAAATGCTAGAACTTAACCTTAATTCACACTGAAGTACAATAAGCCTATATCATATTGGGTATGTATTTGTAGTGTATGTTTAAGATCAGCTCCCAAATCAGGACACTGACTGGCATTACATGATACTAGATTAAGTAATAAATTTGATAGTCATAATATATTGTAGTAATATATGAAAAGAAAAAGAAAATTAAAATAAATAAAAGTCTATTGTAAGGATACAACTTTTATATACCCCCCATTGAGACTATAATATATAGTCTAGGATTTAGTTGAGTAAAGGATGAGTATCCTTTGTAATAGAAAATGATAAATAGTCAAGGTAATATACCTTGATGAGGTGCAGCAAGAACATTGATACTGGAGTAATGTGATGTGGGGTCAGAGAATGACTAATGAGAAATTAGAGTAGACTCTCATGGAGTTATTTTATCATTATTCTACAGGATGGACTGGTCAAAATCCATAGACTCTGTCAGAGTAGGGAGAATATTAACCCTACTTATGTCCTCAGAATAGACATTGGCCTCTTCAGAGACTATGTCTGTAGATGATGCTTTAGCTTCTGTAAGGGTGGAGGCTGATAGTCCAGCCTCAACCATAGGAGTGTCAACATCCAAGGATGATAATTGTGTAATAGACAGTCTAGGTTGAACCATCAGTAGAGAACTGTGAAAGTTGGCTAAGAGGGACAGATAGTCAGTGGAATATTGTCATAGGCCAAGGTGCATGATATATGGGGATTTACTGATCTTTAGCCAACTTTGGTAGAACTATGAGTCAGAGTGTTGTTGTTGGATGGCATACTTCTCCTTGAATAGCCAGAAGCAATAGAAGTTCTCATTAGATAGATATTTCTATCTATTCCATTCTGAAATTGTGGGAGGAGTCTCATTTCACATAAAGTAGCCAAGTTGTTTGTCATCATAGTGATTATATAGGTCATGGCTGACAGTATCCCCTTGATAGGCATGGTTCATATACTATAGACTATACAAATAAGCATAGTTGACCCATGATACTGGTATCCAATTATATATTAGAATATGTCCAACATCTTCTAGGCTAAGATTGCTGGCCTATAACAGTTCTATCAGGATGGGGCTAAGTGAGTAGGTGGGCCCAGTCTGTGCTTGAAATGGGGCATCTAGGTGATGCTCATCATACTCTTTGATTATTTCTTGGTAGCATCCTGACATAGCAAAGAATATAGCCATTATTCTCATGAATGATGAAGTAGCTCTGCTGTTAGGTGCAATGGCTTGGCATATAGTGTATCTTAACAAGCAGCAGTAATGTATCAACCAGTGTGCTTTGAACAGAATGCTGTTCATAGCATTGGGGGCTTCATAGTTGCAGTAGAGTAGGAACCAAAGAGCTACAGTATCCAAATCAAAGAATTCTGGCAGGGAAAGGGTGGATAATCCAAATCTATGCTAGTCCCATGAAGTCAAGATCATTGTTCCTTGACAAGGTACCAGTCATTGTAATAGTCATTCAAACTAGAACAACTCCTGAGGAATATCTCTCAGCCCTACCTCAGCATTGTATTCTTGTTGATTTCTTATATAATTCATCAAGTCATCTCAATAAGTGAGAACAGTTAATTGAGCCACATAGTATAGCTCACAGAGTAAGAGAAATATATTTACATGTTGATTTATAGTGTTTTGTGTATTTTGCATAAATTCAATGAGATCTGATACTTGTTGGGGTATTGTAGGTATCCTGTGGGGTGACTTACATAGGAGATTGCTTTTTGGAATGGTAATATGGCCAAATACCTCTCCATTAGACTCCTAATCTGAGGCTGATCTAGCTTTGTACCTGGTCTATACTATGTTCATTTTTGGGCTATAGTAGATACAGAATGTTAAAGCTCTGCACAGGCTATTGTTGTGTATGGGTACTTCAGTACTCTGAGTGAGAGAGACTCCCCATATATCTGGGATCATGCCATTTGATCCATGGTAGTTTGAGATATTAGTCCTTCTGGACACAGATAGCTTACTCTTCTTATTCTTCCTATTCTTTTTATCTTTACCAACAATGGCTGTATTATCATCAGAGAAGTCATAGTCTTCAAAATCATCTGAGAGACTTTATGTGGAAATAGATATTGAAAGATCTCATATCACTGTGGGTTCTGGATCCACTGATCTAGGAAGTGTCATCTGAATAGGAGTGCCAAATTTTAGCCCAGTAAAATAATTGGATTCTTGCTGAGGTTCTCTTGATGGAACCTTGTTGTATAGCAGCATGTCAATTTTCATCTGCAGTAGTGGTGGTGGCTGGTATGCTGGGGTGAGCTGTTGTTGAGAAGATGATGCCACTGCTGGAGAAGACAGTTGTCTCCTTATTGGTTGTGATGAAGGAGCCTATGTGCTCCTTTCTGGCTGTTGTCATTGTGAAGGAGTGAGGTTGCTTCTTGTCTATGTTGTCATAGGGGCTGGCAGTGGCTGGATCAGTGCTACAACAATGGGCCAGTAGTCAAATTTGAAGAACTCTTCTTCTTTGTTAGTTGGGCCTCATAGCATCAGCCCTATGGACTGTAATATGTTTCTACATTTTGTCAGGCATTTGTCATCATCCTGTTGGGCCAGTTCTTGTATCTGCTCTTTTAACTTGTTTGTATAGCATTTATAGAATATGCAGCACTCAGTGAGGGTGGCTAACTTGGCCAGTATAATGGAGAATGTCTCTATACATACAAAGTGTTGTCAGTTATCAAATTTGAGCTGATCTATTAGGTCTACTGGGACCTCTGCATTGATCATTTGGTGGATGAGAATCTGGGTTTCTTCCCATTCCCAGTCAGTTTTGTGTTTGGGAAGCTCTTCTTAAGCCTTACCTTTGCCCTTATCTTTAGACAGCACTGGCCTATTCTCTGGCATCGATAGCAAGAATTTTGCCAGATTTTGCAGAAGATTTGCATTTCTCTGTGGTAATAGCTTTTGTATTAAGAGTGTCAACACACTCTCAGCTGTGTTTATGGACAATGGCCCAGGTGCAGTGCTTGTTAGGGGTGCTTATTGGCAGGACCTCACTCTCAGAGATGAGAGGGAGTGCCTATCTTCACTGCTCCTCTTAGCTTCAAATAGTATGAATCTCTACTAAGAAGATGGAGAAGAAGCAGACTACATCAAGCATATAAATCCAGAGGCTGGAAAGAGCAGTGTAGCTAATTCTGAGGAATATCCTCTATAGTCAACATAGAGAGCAACTCTAGTCGAGTTGCCAAATCTAAGTCGATCCTTGCCTCTCTACTGATAAGGTCAAACGTAGAGAAGTTGGAAATATCACACTCACTTGTTATGATGTCTTCTGTTCCTGAAGAGACGCCTAGATCATCCAGGACGTCCTTGTACAAGCGAGTTCTTGAAGAGTCCCTAATGCAGGGATTATCAAACTCAAAGATAATGAAGAGAAGAGATTCTTCGAATGATTGAGTTGCAAGATGCACAAGAAGCATAGACAATAACTGAAAAGGATAGAAACTTGTGTTTCTTCCTTTCTTGGTGGATCTTATATAGTTCTAGATCTACTTATTCTTAGACCACGAAAAGTTTTCTGTCTACATGGAAGATCAGAACAATTTACTACATAGATCCATGAATGTTCTACTAGACTATGACTAGGGGAACACAATCAATAGATAAGTCATGAGTCTGGCTAGGGAACAGATAATATAACTAAAGACAGACTGGAATTGTTCTAATCACTTGAACAGGGGTCTGTGTGAGAAGGTGATAAGTAATGAAAGAAGTTTGATAGGTTTTCTAATTTTACTAAGAATATAGAGTGGACTTTAAACAGGGGTCCATAGTCCAGGAATGAGATCGTAAGATCATGTCAATGTCATTAGATCAGATTTCTGATCGATGTCATTAACGCAGGCATGATATAAATAGTTTGTTGATCAATCAGAAGCATATGCATCTTCTAGTGAGTCATCGAGACTCTCAATCTTGATCGATGCTGAGAAAGATATGGCGTCATCACTTCTTGGTTTACTGGATGAGGATGACATAGTGTCAGTGCTGGAAGAGGAAGATTCTATTATTGTGGGGGCAGAGGGAGACTCGACTAATGCTGATATGTCAAGTGTTGTTTGTGAGTTGTGAGCAATGTGTAGTTGCTGGACCAGAGGATTCTCGAGGTGTTGTATATAGGTGTCATTAAGGACTGCATGAATGATATAAGAGGCAAGGCTGATCCCTTCTTGGTTGAGTATGTAGTGGTGCCACTCTTCATCTTTATCTTCGTCTTTGTCAGCTATTAGATTCCATCTGTTGGCGATAGATGCGCTGATGTTTCCGTGTATGGTACATGCATATGTTCCATTGAGGTAGCATCACTTGAATGGCGGATTCTCATATGCAGTTTTGATGATTTGATTTAGAGCTGCTGCAAGTGGAATGCTCTGAGGGGATAGGAGGGTGACAGGAGGGAGTGGTGCTCCATCTGACTGATAAGCTCCTGTAAATTCCCAAGTGTAATATTCAGGCCATTCGAGAGATCACTCAACTATGTCTTCGACGTTAACAGTGCTTGGCTGCTGATAATATAATAGTTGGTCAACTGCTAGTGGTGGCATAAACAGCTG
>KQ962539.1:0-19928 GCA_001563735.1 Leucoagaricus sp. SymC.cos
TTACTTGCCGTATCTCATGGAACGTTCTCTGGTAATGACGTGGTAGTGTGCCGTTCAGTAAAGGGTAATCTCAAGCAGAGCCATCGTGAAACCCTTGACACAACATTTAGCGAAGTTCCCTAGCTTTTCCATCTCCCTCTCGACTGTCATCACGTCTTACATCCGAGTCATAGGAAATGATAGAGTTAGCGGCGGGGATCATGTTTGCAGTGAATACAATCATATTTGTCACATGAAGCACAGGTCCTGCCCTCCTTAGCGCCAATAACGCTAAAGGAGCACTTCCTCACCCCAGATCACTCGATCTGCTTTCAGAATGTAACTGAGCTAACGCTCAAGGCCCTTTGGTGGACGCTGATGATATGCTTCTCAATGTTGACGAAAAATTTTCGCCCCTTCATAATGCTAATTATCCTGGTTTATGATTGTTAGACAATTTTTCTGATCACTTCTCTTTCTTTGATTTTAATAGGTCAAGTCTTGAAGAGCTTGGAAACCATTCAAGAAGACTTGATGCATGCACTTTCTCTGCCCACTCATTCCCCGACACTGCTATCATCGTCACAGATGGCAGTGTACCCAACAATTCTCGATTACAAGCATCCACTTGTTACCAAATCTGGCATGCTGGTGCCCTTCTCCATTCTATCACCATCCCTTGTGGACGATGTACCTCATCTGAAGCCAAACTCGCTGCTCAACACTTTGGTCTCTGCAAAGTGCTAGCCTCATTTCCTGATGATGTCATCAATTTCGTCATCCTTACCGATCACTTGCCTTCATCACATTGCTTATTGGACCCTTCCATACATGAAGGCCAATATCACTCAATAGCTGTTGCCAATGCCCTACGTCCATGGCTAGAATGTTCCAGGCTCCATAACCTCGAGTTCTGGTATATCTCCTCTAAATTTGCCCTCTGTGACTGTAACACAGCACCTGACAAACCTGGTCGTTCTTGCTGCCTTCTTCAAAAAGTCCACTTGACTGTCAAACTCAATCATCAACATACTGAGTTGTGCCCTAGTGTCTCTATGTCATATCTACAAAAAAAGGCTACCAACTTGTGCCTTAAAGAATGGCAACATACATTTCACACCAATATTCAATATCGGGGACACTTGTTCCTCATACTATGCAGCAAACACTTCTGAGGTGATGTCATACTATCTCAATATCATAATGGCAGTTCTTGGCTCAAAGAACTATGTATCTCATACTCTATTGATGCTGGTGACATGTCTGTCACCAATTTCAATATTGTCACATGTGCTATACATGCCATAACCAACCATGCTCCTATTGGGACTTATTGCTCCTGTTTTTTCCCTAAAGAATCTACCTGTTGCCATTGTGGCTTCTGGATAGAATTGCGTGAACATATTGTTCTTGCATGTCCTCTATACATTCGAGAAGACAAACCAATATCTACATTTAAGGAATTTATCGACTTTCTTGAATGTAATCCTCGAGCATTTGCATTCAATTCTGACGCTCCACTCTATAATCCCCCTCATACTATACAACGACAAGCTGGGCTTTGCTTAAGCATCTCTTCATCACTAGCTCCTCAGCAATTTCCTGCTATATCTATACAACATGCTGGGTTATGTTACAATGTCTCCATGTCTATCTATCCATCTTTACCACTTCCACATGCATCAGAGCTTTCTTGTCTTGGTATTCTGGTAAGTTCATTTAAGCTTGACTATAGTGTCTCTTTATCTTTTCTTCTTCTGTAATAGTACTGTAGCTGCCATCACATCTTCTATAGTTTTACAAAAATACCCTGACATGAGTAAATAGTTTTGTTTTGTTTCTCTTTGACTTTTCTAGCTAGTTTGTTATTAGTTAGGTGTAGACTATGATCAAGCACTGCGTAATAAATTGTTGATTTAAAAAAAAAAAAAAAAAAAAACAACAAAGATCCTGAAGGCTATATTCGAGTAAGAATACTTTAGTCCATCGAGAATACCAGCCATCAAATCGAAAAGCAGGGCGTTACGATTATTACTAAATGCCATAGTTTCAACGACTCTTATCCTCGATGCATCTCACCTACAGCCTCTGGCCAAGGTTAATGTAAACTACCTTTACCTGCATGCACCTATATAACACCTCAGTTTGTCAGACAAGTCTTCAGAGAAACTCAGACTTACGCATCCAATGCTGCTTCTCTTACTTTACACCCAATACCAGACTGCTTGTAACTACCAAATAGCATATTTGCATCAAACTGCAGAGAATAGTTGACCTTCAAATACATTAGCCAATTAGAATCTTACATTGCATTAACACTGGTAAACTCACATTAACGCACCCAGCTTCTAATGCATTGGAAATGCAAATGGCTCTTATGGAATTCTCTGTGAAAAGGTTTGCTGCGAGGCTTTTTTTTTTTTTTTTTTTTCAACAATTTAACATAGTGCGTGAGAGCAGTCCGCACCTAACTAATACAAGACTAGCTAGGAATAATTATTGGAAACATCAAACTCATCTAGGGGGTCTCTTACGAGTAACCCTTACTGCCCCCTTGTAGTGCTGCAGTGACACAGATACAACTTGAGCCAGAACCTGATTATTTTATCTGTACTAGGCTGACTGGCATAGGATTTTGTCCTCTCGAGCCAGTGCGGTATTTTCCAGTCATACTGCTACAGTCCATGGCTAGGGTCCACCCCCAACTATTTTCTGTTACCCAGCAGCTAGTTCATTATGCCCTTATAGGCCTGATTACTGTAGTTATAACTGTCTGGGCTCTATGCCTTGCAGGCGCTGCTACTAGATTGATCCCAAGGTCACACTTGGTGTTGCCTTGATCCAGAGATTGGGTTATGCCTACTAATGACCCTGTCTAGCTGGTCATTCCAGATCTGGTCATCAGAGTGGAGAGTGTCCTGATCGGATTGTTTTTAGTGTTATTCCCTCACTTATCATGTCCTATTTCAGATAAGGCTGACGATAAATCTCCGATTAAGCCCCTTTACTAAGGGGGCACCCCACTGTCAGCCAGTATATCGGACTTGGACAGAGCACACATATATACCACATCATTACAGTGTGACTGTTAGTGCATGACACAAGGCGCAGCTGACATGTCAGTTTACTCTTCAAAGAGCCCTCCCTGGCAGGTACTGGAAGCTAGCTTAAACCCCAGAGGGTGCTAGTGACTGCATCGAACCAGAACCACCTAGGCCCTCATCCAGACTATGCCCCTTCATTTCGGTGTCACCCAGATTATTGCTAAGCAATCACGCTTCATGCACTGGTACACCTGACCTAGGCCAGGTTTGAACCCAGGACTGCACGACATCAATAAGTGCAGGATTGGCAGGAATTAAGCCTACATCTGACTGCACACAAACCGATTGACCATATAGCCAATATTTGCTGTGAGGCTGAAAGTCATATTGTTAGCCAATTTGATTATACCTAAAAGGCACAAAGCAAAATGGTTTGAAATCAGAGATGAGCTTCAGATGTAGGGCAAAGATCTTGTTCTTACTGTTCTCCATTTTGAATTTGACGACAGTACATACAGGACCAAATATCTCTTCTCACATTATTTTCATGTCTGGGGTAGTATCTATGAACATTGTTGACTTGATGAAATACCCTTCCTTGCTGATGCCTTCCCCTCCTGCATGGACTTTGTTGCTGTTGGATTTCCCAGACTCAATGTAACCTATCACATGCTGAAAGAGGGATGAATTTAAAGTTTAGAATGGAGCATTGAAAGGCCAACCTCATATTACGTCTTTGAAATCTGAAGCCTATGAAAGTTTCCCTCCTCGAACAGACTTCCAATGGTATCTATGAAGGCTTGCACATATTGAGTAAGGTATTCTATAAATTTGTTGAATATACCCTCCTGAACGTAAATCTGTGAGCCAGCAATACATATATGACCTGTAGGATAGTTGAGTCTAACAAATCCTCTCTTGACAGCTAGAAGGCGGATGTACCCATATTCACACTAGACCACCATATCATATGTCAGAAAAACTTGAGTTTCAGTATAAAAGGACTTACAAGATACTGTGACCACCCCACTTGATAGCCTGTTCTAAGTCAGTGTCATCAAACACAATTGTCGGGCTCTTTCCACCCAGTTCTAAGATAACAGCCTTCAGATTGAATTCTGCAGCAGCTGCAAGGATTTTCCAGCTGGTGATAGTACTGCCTGTAAATGCAACCTTGTCCATGTCTGTATGCAGGGGGATAGCAGAGCCAATGATAGATCCTACAATGGGATAATAGAGAATTAATATTTTCTTTTAGTTATGTGGAGAAAGCAGAATGCACTATAGCCATTGATGATGTTGATAACACCTGGAGGCACACTGACTTCATTAAGGAGGTTAGCAATGAAGAGTGTGGTGAAAGGTAGAAGCTCAGAGGGCTATGACGATAAAGTAAACTTTAGACCATGCATGGCCTTCAACAAGAGCAGTTGGTGATGTACTTTGAGTATAACGGCATTTCCCATGGCAAGCACTGGTGCCAGTTTCACCACTACCATCACATTACAAAAATGTTAAGCGCCAGATGAGTGCTTATATTGCTGCAAGTATATACTATATACACAACTGTACCTGGATATTCCAATATAATCCTCATCTGGAGCTCATCTGGCATCTAACACTTTTGTGATACATCTGCACAGTATCATTTTGTCAATTTAGTCTCTTTGGCTGGCAAAGTGGCCCTTATACCAAGGGATCACTCCATGGAATGATTGCTCCCTATATCAGTGTCAGTGTACACCTTGAGAAAAAATCAAATCTTGTACTATAGCTCATGCACCACTGCACCCCACAGCTCATATCTTGTATATGCCAGCTTGTTCTCATCAGTCTAATCAAGTTAAGTCCAGGTCAGCACCGGGCCCAATCCACTACATGCATGGGATCTTACCTCTATTGTCTTTCCATGTATTTTGTCAGTCCACCCCACAAAGTACTGCATCACATCTAGAGTGACTTTGATCTTGAAATATCTCATTCCAAAGAATGGGTTCCCTTCAAGCATTGAATCACCAATTGAAATACTACTTTTGGGGTTGCTTTTACTGCTATATCGACATCTTTCATTTTATTACTTGTAACAGCCATGATAACTTTGCCAGTCACTGGAAAAGGTCCTGTCAGTCAGTGTGCTGCCCAGCAAGTAGTTCCTCAACCCATATGGATTAACAACCCTGTACAAAAAGTCAGAATTTGGAGTAAGGCATCCACTTTGGATAGATATTTCCTTAAAAAGCATGACATACTCTATCTTATCACTTCCTCTGACAGGGTCTACCCATTGTCCATTAATGAATAATCTAAGCAAATAAATAAGCTTTCCAAAGAGATGATGGATAGCATAGTAACAAACCCCATGTAAATAGAAATATTACCCTTGTACACTTTTATGTCAAACTTGTGAGTATATGTCTGGACTATTTTCTTGTCAGCTTTGTGAGTTCCAATAAAACAGAGTTGATTTAAGAAAGGTCAGAATAGTTCAGATATGAGCTTGAACTTGTAGATATGATGCAGATGTACAGCAACCCAATTGTACTAGCTTTTATATCTGCTCTCTTGTATATAAAAATATTGATGCCAAATCAGATTCCATGGAGAATCAGGGTATGTGAAGTCTGCTGACAGTTTCACTAGGATGTTTATATCAGTAGCACTGTGTGTGCTAGAATATAGTTGACTATCAGTGCAACTTATAATACTACTATTTATTTATTTTTTTTAAATTCAGAAATTTATATAGCAGTATGCAATAGCAGTCTACTCCTGGGTTATAGATACCCAGAACTATGATAAATACATGTGTCAGATGATACTACATACTACAAGGCTATAGCCAATCTTGCAGATGTCCATACCTATCTGATTCTGATTTCCCCACCCTCTAGCCACAAGCTGAACAATGAGTACTTGATCTCATGAATATGATTAAAAAGTGCTCAGCATGTGCACTGATATTGAAAGGCCATCCTATCCCAATGCTCATCCTCCTGCCTCTTGGAAGTTGCATCTGAAGCAGCCATCCACCCCTGCCAGTCCCAGCTAGCCCTTTAAGCTAACTAGTCCTGATCAAAACAGTGCTGCTAGTATAGGCACTTTTTGTTGCTTGCACTGTACTCATCACTACAGTTAACACAGCAAGTGGTGTGAGGGCATGGGGCTCCCTCCATGGTCACTGGTACAGGGAATTGGCTATGGGATTGCTATGACAACAACTGGAAAGAAGGCAATGGTTGGCCTCAGAATGAGGACCAGCACACTGCAGGCAGTGAGAAGCCTGAAAATGGCAGGAACAAGTAGAGTGACCCCATCACCAGCAATACTGACAAACAGGGACACCAGCATAGAACTGGGCTGCCTGTATGGGGCATGAGGTGGGACTGAACTAGAAGGAGGAATTAATAAGGTGCTTAGCTGAGGTGCCAGACTGAGAGTCAACAACATCAAACCAGACTGTAGCCAAGTCCAAACATGTGGAGTTGTGCATGGCATATGGAGCATTGGTGAGGGTGAAGAAGGGGGCTATGTGCAACTTAGCCATGATGCTCTTCATGTAGTCTGAGTCCACAGGATCAGTGGTACCTGGCTGAAAATAAAGAACATCAATGATCTTAAGGTAAGATCACAATAAAGGAAGGGAGGCCTAGACCTAATGGTCCAGGTGTCTGTATACAGCAGAAGCAACCAGCTGAATTTCTTTAGCAGTTGTGATATGGGAGATAAGAAGAGAGATCTCCCCATATGCAGAAGTGCAAGAGTCAATCTGAAGGTCAACCTTCACCAGAGATCAGTTAGCAATGCCAACCAAAGCAGGAAAAGCTGAGGCAGAAACAACTGCCTCAGACCTGACAAGAATCTAGTGTTGGGAGGGTCCAGTAACAGTCGACTTGACCTTCCTACAAGAGAGCAGAAGTGGAACAGAGGCCTAATGCATGGCAATGATGCAATCAGACAGCAGATCAGGAACAGTCTTGGCCAGGTTGACTAAGGCTGTAATGTCACAAACAGTATTAGTATACAACCTTTTGGGGGCTGAAGCCAAAGGAGGGAAAAACTTCAGAGACCTAGGCAGCCTGGGAGGAGCTTGAGGACAAGAAGCTAGGGGATGAACAGTGGCCTTGGATGGAGGCACATATATAGAAGGAGGAGAAGGAGGTGCTGGATCAGCTGACTCAGCTGACCCATGGATCTGGGGGCCTAGAGGTGGCTAGGGGATGAGAGAATCAAGTACCCCTTACAAAGTAGAGAGAGAGTTGACAGGAAAGGACCTAGGGGAAAAGAAGAGCTCATGCCACCTCTTAGTAACAAAGCCCCTCAGCAGTTGAGTGAGCTTGAGAGAAATATGGGCCTTGTCATCCTCAACAGCCCAGGGCTTATCTCTCCAAGAGTTGAGTGTAGCAGAGATGTCATTAAAAGCACCCACAATATTGCAAAAGTTATTGGTGGTGGGAATGTCCTTACTAGGGAGTATAATACTACCATCACAGATAAGAGCTATTAGCCATCAGGTCAACATCACCCTCTAATCCTGTAGAATAAGCAATCATTGACAGATTACTATAACTTCATTGTTCATTTGTCATATAGCTTTCATTAGATAAACAATCAGGATCAAATAAAATCCCAAGGCAAAGGGTAAATATATATTAGATTTGACATTATATCTTTATACCCAATAGAAAAGAAAGCTTGATTCAGAATGATATACAACACCATTTACCTCATATGAAATCACTGGTCTCCCCAATTTGTATGTGTGGGATAACATAATAACTATCACATACCCAGCACCTCTCATCTGGTTATCTAAACACCCTGATGACCACAAGATTGATCATACTACTTAAGTGGCAATTGATTGTTTAATAGTGCTTGATAGTTGGTAGTCTATTATTGTTACTCTGAAAAGGAGCATAAAAAAACTGCCTACTCTGACTTGATTAAATTTGGAAACTTTAAAGAGTACTTTGTTATTTAAGCATGTCAGCACTAAGAGATTTGTGTTCTTTTACAGTAATAACATGAAATATGGACTAAAATTTGTATATCCAAATGCAACAATCCTTCATTGACAGTAGGTACACAATGGCTCAAAACTTAGAATAACTAGTCTTCTTTTAGGAAAACACATGCAAGTCTCTCATGCCTTCTCCTCCTTTTCAGGTGAGAGGAGGTTAATGATGAATTCCACCTAAAGTAGCGATTGGATAACTTAACAGCATTTCATATGACACTCAAAGAGGTCTACATTCTAGAGATAGTCAAATCACTATCTCCATATAAATTCTGTTTCTTTGGTGTTCATTGCCAAAACATTCTTGTGACTATAGATGAAGGCATTATTGTCTCTGGGTTGTGGATGAGATAGTGTATGAATTTCTGCAAATGAGGTTTCAATTTTTCTGTTGGAGAGTTCTGGGATATTTTCAAGTTCTCTATGTTAATCTATAATCTTCCAGAAAGACAAGTGCTTTGCTCATGGGGTCTAAGCAAGTATATGGTATGCCACAGTGGGACAGAAGTACTGTAGCATCACAGTGGATTGATGACAGCTAGAAGAGATAAATTTGCTGTACTGAGTTGATATAGCTGTGGTGCCTAATGATATTAATGAATCTGTATATTTCAAACTTGATGACTAATGCTCTACTGAACTTACTGCATCTATACATTTTGTGTTCATAACAGAAAATGAGCCTCTTGCTGAGTATTGTCCTCACTTACTAGAACAAAAGGGTTAGAGTCATTGGAAAAAATCCAGCAATAAGCAACAACACTGAGTATATCTGAGTCATGCCTACAAAGCTATATGTGAACATTTATGTGAACTGGGAAAGGGAGTGTTGAAGAACTGACTCTCCAAGAGATGAGACTAGATACATTTCACAATCAGCATCACTTAATGTTCCTAGCTAGAGATTGAAGATATGAGGTAAATATGTCTTACAATAGTTCATTGTATTTCAGAAGATATGGGGAGATCAAGGTCCTGGCAAGAAATAGGGACAACTATGCAGGCTAATTCATACTGAATATTCCCAGGATTTCAAGTCCCCCCAATTACAACAGCCTCATCAAGCTGTGGAATATTCCTGATGGGCCAAGCAGAATACAAGACAAGCTTGACATAGCCTTTCAATTAATTGCACTAACAGAAACATAGAGTAATAGCTCCTTATAGAACAGTGATGAGGCTCATCAAAAAGCATGTCTCTCAGTTCAAAGAACTTCCAGAAGGCAAGTTAACATAAAGCTTCTTAGTCCAAGAAACTGAACTCCATACTGATATGAGAGCTGAGATCTAATGACTCAGTACATTCAACTAATCAGCTCTGCTAGATTTGAGTTCGACTAGGGCTAAGGAGATGATAGACTTCAAGAATCCATAGATTGATGGATCTATCAACTGTGGCAATGACTATAAGAATGCAGACTATGGGCCATAGCTTGATCAGGCTCTAGGCTATTCCTTTAGACACCAAAAGTTAGAAACTGATTAAGGCAGGACACAATGTGTATTTTTAGAGCTTTTTATTCATAGAAACATCAAAGCATTGGTACAGAGGCCTTCAATAGGCTACAAAACCTGACCAATGTTGATGTGGACAGCCTTGACCTGAGTATATCTGGTGAATATTGACATGAGTCAGCCACAACATGCATTTTGGAGGTTAAATAAAAGAGATGTATGTATCCAAAGCTTCTTGACCAAATTCCCTTCCAATTCCAGATTATTTGTATCTGCTGAATAGCACACTGATGTCTGTAGAAAAAGTACAGTTGACCTTTGGGTACAAATCAATCAAGACCATATTTCTCATTTCCAGTGATCAAGTCTTACAGAGACAGTGCCAGCTTTGAGAGCATTCACCATGTAGATTGCACAGGCAGAGTTTTCACTCAGGATATTGGCAGCAAGACTATAGGTTGTATTGTTTGCCTACTCAATTACCTCTAGGAAAGATGCCTTAGTGCAATGCCCTTGAAGTCTTAACACTCTGTCACATATCTTCCTCAGTCTTAAACTTGATAACAGAACAAACAGGGCTGAATATCTCTTCCCACATAGTCTTCATTGAAGGCTTGGCATTGACAAAGACTGTAGGCTTGATAAAGTAACCTCCTTTGCCATGCCTCTCTCTGCCAGTATAAACCTTAGCTCTCTCTAATTTTCCAGAATCAATATAACCTATTACATGCTGAAATGGAGTTAATGCCAGAAAATAGTTCACAAGCATTATTTTTCACTGACATTATATTGAGTTGTGAGACTTGGAGCCCATAAAGTATTCCTTCATTGAAGGGACCACTAGTTGCCTTTGCTATGGTTTCTGTATATTTTGAGATCCCTTCTAAGAATTTGTCATGGATTCCTTCCTGGATATAAATGTGAGAACTGGCAATGCATGTTTAGCCTAGAATAACTGTGTGCACAGAATATCAATTCATATTACTAAGAAAACATACCCATATTGAAGCTGAGGATTGTCAACTTGCATCAGTCTAAGAGATATCTTAATTTTAGACTAGAACTCACAAAAATCCTTGAGCAGCCCATTTGACAGCCTGATCCAAGTCTGCATCATCTAAGATAATGATAGGGCTCTTCCCCCCAAGCGCCAACATAACTTCCTTCATATTCAATTCTGCTGCCACTTTTAAGATCTTTTGTCCAGTGATGGTACTTCCAGTGGATGAGATCTTGTTGATATCAGGATGAGAGGTGATAGCAGCACCTGTGGTAGGGCCTGGGTTGAGAGTAGCATCAGCAAAACCACACAAATACAAAGTTGAAATATGCCATATCTGTTAATTATATTGACAGCACCAGGAGGAATTCCAGCTTCATTGAGCAGGTCTGTGACAAAAAGTGCAGTGAAAGGAGTGAGCTCCAAAGTCTATGGTACCAGTCTTAGTGGGTCAGTATGTGGGTGAATGAAGGAGAGGTCTGACCTTGATGACAATCATACCCTTCCTTTCCCATATACCACCATCATCATTTTTCAAGTGGTATTTTTGATACTGAAAACAACTACGATATCCAAAACTATGGGCAATAGTAGTAAAGGCAAGAAGAGTAAAGGTGGAAGTAGAAGTGTTATTGGCATTGTGAAGAAGTTCACTGAAACATGTCCTGGCCAAAAGACATCCACTGTGGACCTTAAGGCAACCAAAGCTGCTATGAACAAAGCTGTTGAAGCTTCTAATAGCGAAAGTGAAAGTGAATACAAGTCCTCTAGTGATGAGGAAGATGATCCCAATATTTGAGGATGTACCAAATCTCTTGAATTGTCTGCAACCCATTCTGATTGTTCAACACCAATTCCAGCTTCTCCTTCAGCAGTTGCTGAAAGCAGTCACAGTATCTGGGGACATACTATGTCCCTTATTAAATCTACTGGACATGTCTGCAATGAATGTTCTAATTCTTCTATTCATGTGTGCTCCTCCTATACTCCTTTGATGGCTCATAATCATATGCTGCCTCTGAATCAAACAACTTTGAAATACAAAGCTACTACTCCTACTGGACACTCTTACCATGCTAGTGATGTTTGTAAGGTACATGAAAATATTCCTACACCCTCAGACATCCTATCTGCACACCAAAATCACTCAACTGATTTTGAAACTTACGATCCCCTTGACCAGTTTCAACAATTTGAACAGGTCTCCAAGGAAAAACCTCAAGAAGCTCTTTCTTATACCATTGCTCATCATTTAAATAAAGCCAATAATATGGCTGATTTTGTTGATGACACCCCTTTCCTGAGGCTCAGGCCTGTAGTTTCTGGTCCAAACAAATGTCTCACATTATCTGCTTAGATTGACAACAACACCTCCAATTTTGTTGCTGTTAGAGACACCCCTCCCCCTCCCAATCCCAAACTCAACCCCTCCCTCATCTTGCCTACTAGTAAACATACCTTGCAGGTGACTACACAATTGATAGCTGTGCAGGTGCAGCCATCCCCAAGAGTTGATGGTGAAAATGCACAGCCATCACCATAAATTAATGATGAATTGATGGATGTCTGGGCTGATGACATTGTTGCTGAAGGCAGCAATGCTCAACCTGTAGAAAATGATTCTCCTACTATTGAAGAGTTCAAGGAGTCTATTGGTGAAGCCTGTATGAGCATACAAGAGTGCGCTCTATAGCTCAAATATTTCCCTATCAATAAGGGAAAATTCACACCTGATACTAATGTGGCTGACAAGCTCGCATATCTCTTCACCACCATTAATAATGGTGGTTGGGGTCATTCTATCATTGATGACATGAAAATCAATGAAGAGTATGCTCCTCAAGGGAGCGAAAAATTTTCTCTTCTTCAACTTATCAAAACATTGTTTTTCCTGGGTATTCACAGATACACAAAGAAAAAGAACAAGGGAAAATCCAAAGAGGTTATATTGTCTTCTCAACCTCACAGAAACATGGATGTGGACATTGATGTGAAGCTGGAGCGAAAGCTGAGGCCAACAAAGACTCCTTCTAAGCCTCCTATTAAGGTGGCTTTTCTCCCTCCCAAAGCTGTTGAACCATTACTGATTAAACAGCCATGGAATATTCCCAACACTTCTGTTCCTGACATTCCAAAGACTGCTGCTCCAAAAAGGTCTTTTGCTAATATTGCGTGCTCTAATGTGCCTTCTCCTTCTACTAAGAATGATGACGCCATTGGTTTGGTCAAATTGACTAAAGCTTTTGGTGATAAATTGCCTGCTGACAGAATTGTGGCTATGCATCAAGCATCTCTTGGCACTACTTTGTTCAAAGGCACTACTAACAATAATGATGCTAACAAAAGGAAAAAGTTTATTGTCAAAACTACCACCAAGAGGCCTTTGCAAAAACAAGTCCTCATCCCTTATAATGACATCATCACCTCTGTCAATTGTGGACTTATACAACAAAAGTCCAAGCTCCAAGTCACTTCCATTGTTGAAGGCTATTCTGGTCCATCTCTGGGATTGGCTCTTAATACCAACCTCATCCCTAATATGTAAGAAATCAATACCATCCACAAATAGATCAAGAAAATATTCTCTGGTGACATTCCACCTTCCTGTGTTCCCATGTCTAAGTCCTACCTTAAAATCATAGGCATTAACCTTTACACTCCTGAGGAGTAGCACAAAGATGGGTCCACTCAGCTTAAGGCTAATGACATTCTATATATTATGGATTGACACCCTCTCTTTCAACAAATTTCTCTTGCTTCTATGCCTCATATTATGAAGGCATCAACTCATTCCAACATGGTGATCATATAGTTTGACATTTGGGACTCCCAACAGGATACCAAAGCCAAATTATTGATTAACAAAACCTTCAATTTGAAAACAATGTAGCCATCATTCTTGTGTGCAATATGCATCTAGGAATGCCCCAATGTCAAAACTGCTGGCATTGGAATCATATCACAGCTAAATGCTGATCTCAAGGATGGCACTGTGCCAAATGTGCTGGACCACATAAGACCAAGAATCATCATGTCTCTTCTTCTTACTGTAAAGCAAACAACAAAATTGACCCTCCTTGTGTGGCCACCGCTGAAGGCAAACCATGTCCACATGAGTTCAAATGTATCAATTGCAAGGGAGATCATCCCACCAATGACAAGCATTGTCCATATTGGTGCAACTGCTTTAATAAAACATAGTATTCCAATAAAATAGAAGAAGCCAAAGCTCAACAAGCTAAATAAATCAAAGTGGCTATTCAATGCTGCAACAATAACCCATCTATTTCAAACTCACAGGGCCCTCAGAGGCTCATTGTTTCTAAATAAAAGAACAATCTATTGATAATTTGAGGATTCTTTCTTTTAATATTTGACATTCTTATTCCACTATGGAAACCGTTCTCATTGATTCAGTCAATAATTTTGACATTATTTTTTTTCAAGAACCTGCTTGGCATATTATTAGAAAGACTGTGTCTACTGATGATCCACTAGGTAAAGATATTATCAGAGCTTTGCTCCACCCAGACTGAATATACATGCTTGGGACCCACAACTTTTCTTACATCATGGCATACATTTATCAATGCCTTTCCTATCTTCAGCCTTCTCTTCACTCTAACATCGTCCAAATGGAGAGTGATATTATCATTCTTACCCTTACTCATAGACATACTATACATTTCCTTATGTCTGTTTATTCTGATTCCAAACATGGTGCTATTGAATATCTTCTTCATTAAGTGCACCTTCTACCTCACTTCCTCTATATTGGAGGTGATTTTAATGTACAATCCAAAGTCTGGGATCCTAATTTCCTATTTCATTCTAAATATGCTGATCAACTCTGTGGACTAATGGTCAATTTGGGTCTAGACTGTATATCACCTAATAACCCTATGCTCACTTATTATCCTTCTGATGTCAACAAAAAACCTTCCATCATTGATCTCATCTTCATTTCAAACTTAGCCAAAGTCAATCATTGTCACATTCATGATGACATATATAACCAATCTGATCATGCCCTTGTCACTGTCACTATCCCCATAGCACCATTGATGGTTTCCATTACTAAACATGTTATTAAATCTGGCTCTGATAAAGAGAAGGAGTTTCTTTTAGAGTTGGCTGGAGGGCTTGGAATGCTTCAGCATGCTGATCTTTTGACTGAAAACAATATCAAGATGTTTTCAGTGCAGATGGCTGCCATATTTGAAAATGCATAGAACAATCATGCTTTGACATTCACTATTACTTCATATTCCAAGTTGTGGTAGAATAAAGAGTGTAAGATAGCTTTGGAGAATTATAGAGCTGTGAAGAGTAAAGAGAAGTAGAAGCTTTTCAGAAAGACAATGCACATCACTAAATGAAAGTTTTTCAATGAAAAAATTGATGAAATTGCAATCTTCAACAATTGGCCATAGAATTTGATGTCATGGACATGCAAATGCAAATTGCCACCTGTCAAAGCCATCAATTATAATAGAAAACCTTGCAATTTATTGGATGACTTATGGAATGCTCTCAACAATACTTATAATACTACTCAAGACCATTCTATTCAAAGTGACATTTTAAATCAACTCAACAACATCCCTACTTGACAATGGCTACCATTCACTCTAGCTGAGATGCAAGAGTACCTCAAATCATGTTCCAATACATCTGTGCCTGGTATTGATCATATAACCTGGTGACATATCAAAATGATCTTTCAACTGAATGATCAGGTTCCTATCACAATGCTAAATCTAGCTAATGCTTGTCTTGATATAGGCTATTTTCCTTATCATTTCAAGGCTTCAGTTTTGGTTATCATTTCTAAGCCCAACAAACCCTCATATGACAACCTGAAAATGTTCTGGCCAATTGTACTCCTCAATACTTTTGGCAAACTCATTGAAAATATGCTTGCCAATCATTTACAATTTGAGACAAGTAAATTCTCTGCCATCTTTCCTTTTCAATTTGGAGGAATTGTTCAAAAGAGTGCTGAAGATGCTGGTATCTATTTGATACATCTCATTTGTGCTGGGTGGTCTAAAAAGCTACATACTAGTGTTCTTGCTTTTGATATTGCCCAATTTTTCCCTTCTCTTAATCATTCCCTTTTGGTTGACATTCTCAACAAACAAGGTTTTGTGCCTTGTGTTGTAAAACTTTTTGCCAATTATTTGATAGGTTGTAAAATGACATATTCATATAATTCTCATTCTTTGTCCATCTTTGATGCTAATGTAGAAGTAGGACAAGGCTCTGCATTATCCCCTATTCTTTCTGGTCTTTATCTAGCCCCACTTCTTTTTCTTGCCCAACAAAAGTCAGGAGATCTTTCTATGCTTCTCTTATTTGTCAACAATAGTCTTATCATAGCACAAGGAGAATCATGGACTAGTTATCATAGCACAAGGAGAATCATGGACTAGTTATCATAATCAGCTTGTGGCTACTTACAAAATTCTCTCTTCTCTCTTTAGCAATTTCAGACTTATCCTTGAACACAAAAAGTTCAACTTCTCCAAAAATCCCAAAGACACAAATCTCTCTATCGACTTGGGCTTTGCACCTTATACTTCTTCCTCCCCTCTATGTCCCAAACAATATTGGCAATATCTCAGCTTCTACTTTGATTGCCAACTCAAATTTCACAAACACATTTGATATTAGTCTACCAAGGCACTGTCGGCCACCCATGCAATAAGGCTATTAGGAAATTCCATTCATGGCCTATCTCCTTATCATAAACACACCCTCTATCAGATGTGTATTATTCCTCTTGCCACTTATGGTTATTGTTTGTGGTATTTTGCCAACTCTAAATGTTTAAAAAACCTCAAGATGTTGCAAAGTCTTCAATGAGTGGTATCTTTATGGATTACAGGTGCCTTTTGTACCTCTCTCACTGGTTGTACTGAGTCCTTAGCAGGTCTCATACCCCTCCCTCTTCACCTCTCCAAACTTGCCAAACAGTCAGCTTATTGATATGCTACTCTTGATAAGTCTCATCCAATTTTCTCTCTCTTAAGTACTCCAAATTCCAAGGGTGCTCTACCTTATCCCTGTTCTATTGATGTCTTGTCAGAAAAGAACATTAAAACTACTAGTAGTCCAGTTGTTGAAGCTGATCAGTCACTTCTCAAATTGAATGAAAAAATTTCTCAATTTCATGAGTCCAATTGTCCTGGTTTCTGTATCCTTGACAATTTCTCTGACCGTTTCTCTTTTTTCGACTACAATAGGTCCAATCTTGAGAAACTCAGTATCCACTTTCAAAGATTAGATGCATCCCTCCACTCTATCCATTCTTCACTTGATCAAGTCATCATCATTGTTGATGGCTTTATCCCTTCTTCCACTGCTCACTCAGCCATTGCATTATATCAAATTTGGCATAACCGTTGTCTTGTTCATTTCATCACTATTCCTTCAGGGACCATCACCCTCTCTGAAATCAAACTCACAGCCTTACATTTCACTCTCAACAAGGCAGTTACCATTTCTAATGTCAATCATATTACTGTGCTCACTGACAGTATGTCATCAGCCCATTGCATTCTAGACCCTTCTATCCATGAAGGTCAAAACCATTCTATTATTACTGCCAACATCATACACCCTTGGCTAGAACATTCCAGAACATGCAAGATCAACTTCTGGTACATTCCTTCTTCCAGTGCCAAATGCAATTGTAATGTTAGGCCTGAATCTCCTGGACAACATTGCTGTCTATTCTGCAAAGTCCATTGTAATGCCTATGAAGCTGTAAAGCTGGGCTTTACAGGTGGTTGATCTTATGATGCTCAGTCTACAAATAGTTCAGACCTGTTATAATTGGGAGACTATGTAGAACAAGTGGTGTAAGATCAGTTGCTTATAAAGCAACTGATGTGAGTACATATATTCTTATAATTACATAATAGTGATGGTGTGTTCACATTATAAGAACAAACATGTAGAGATAATTATAGTAAGGGTGCAGTCCTTACATACCCCCTGTTCAGACTGAATCATCAGTCTCACAAAGAATACAAGAAATATAATATTGAATGGCCAAGTGAATATTTATCACTTGGCTGAGCAATATTGAGTATTGAGTGGCTAGTAGTGATACTAGCGGTAGTACATATGATGACGGGTTGGACTTATAGTCCAGGTTGAAGGTCATATTGTGAAACATGGCACAGCGATAATTAGTGGGTATGATACAATAAATGGGCAAATGACAGAATGATGATTTATCATTCTGCCCATGGCACAGAGGGTGATGTAAGTACAGTAGTGATACTGTACCCATTATCTAGAGTAAGGTATGGAAGACAATAAAAGTATAGTAGTGATACTGTACTCATCATCCAGGGTTGATTAGGTGGGGAGGTTTTGATTTCCTACCTTAGGAGTAGATACTGTTGACTGATCATCATCAGTCAATGATGATTCAGAAGTTAGAGGTGAGGACAAGCCAGCAGGTGATGCTGGTGAGTCCTTGGCATTGGTGGGTGGTGGGTCAACTATCATTTCAGTTGACCCTTATTTGTTTGGTGGCAGTGATGGCACAGATGAGCTTGATCTGGGCATAGTGGAGGTAGTGGATAATGAGGGTTGGGGCATGACAGCCAATGCTACTATCTCCAGGAGCTGAGTACATACAGGAGGGACTGGGTGGAAGTCTCTCAGGTTCTGTGCATCCCAGAAGTCATGAACCAATGAGGCATACATCTATCTTCTTAGCAAAAATGGATAAATTGGTTCACCTACTCTGAGCCAGTAGGGTTGATCGATGGGTATTACCCCATGATCTGTAAACTCTCTATTCTCTAGAGAGTGGAGACAAATGAGGTCTCAGTCAGAAGGTAGGAGCCAGCTGTCCCAACCAGGCATAGTGGGAGGAACTCCATTGCAACATAGGTAACTAAGTCATCTGTCATCTAATTCATCAAACATGGAACAATGAATTGGGTCATCAGAATATGTATCATTGAGATATCGAATCCCAAACATATATGCATGATTGATCTCAGCTGGATCAATGCCATTGTGAATGAATACCTCAGTTACCATATCAAGGATGAGGTTAGCTAAGACTCCTAGTTGAAGGACCAGATGCCTATAGTAATGAACAGGGCCTGTTTGAGCAACAAACTGTTGCTCAGAATGCCTCTGGTTCCATAAATTGATGTACTCCTGATATAATCCAAGAGTACTCATCAAGGCAGCCACAAGATGGGTGAAGCAAATGAGAGTACTTCACTTCTTGTCTGATTTGTCGTGGCTGGGTTCCTCTGGTGCATAAAAGCAATACAGAGTATACCTGTGGATAGATTGATAGTCTACTGCACATCAAAAGTTGAAAGCAACACTATAGGTGAGGTTACCCATCTCAGAGTTCTTGTGGGAGACCATGAAGTAACCAAGTTGGTTGCTATTAAAGAGGCCAGCATCAACTGGCTGCCTCAGTCCCATTCTCTCAGTTCGGTTGGTCACATTAGACACTTGAGCCAAATCAAGGTCATGGGCTGGTCAAGCATCCAGGATATCCTGGATGAGAGTGGTGGTTCTAACTGGGTAGTTATCCAGGTTGAAGTTTGTCTGGTAATAGAGGTAAATCATAACATTCTCCAGATTTTCTCTGTCTAACTGTGAAGCTATGATATATAGCTCATAAATTAAGATGAACCCTTTAGTGTGAGCATGTTGTAAGGGCCGTGCTCTTACTATAGTTATCTCTATGTGTTTGTCATTGTTGTATAAACACACCATCACTATTATGTAATCATGAAAGTATATGTACTCACATCAGTTGCTTTATAAGCAACTGATCTTACACCACTTGTTCTACATAGTCTCCCAATTATAATGGGTCTGAACTATTTGTAGGCTGAGCATCGTAAGATCAACCCCCTGTAAAGCCCAGCTTTACATTTTTTTAGTTCACCTGAACTACGAGACCGCGTATACACACAGTAAAACCCCCACGTCACGTTATATATAAAAAAGAAGCATCATTGACGGCATGGCTTCTCAGAAGTCAAAGAGTGCTAACCAGCCATCAGCTGGCCCAAGCACATGTCAACAGTCGATTCCCTCTGAGAGGGATCGACGAGTCAAAAATCCAGCCACCAATGAGCCCCGATCTGGAGATCAGGCCATCGAGGACAAGGAATCTGATCATGAAGATGGACAGGCAAACATCGCCGGTCCATCGATCCCATACAATTTGAGAGACAATGTTTCTCAACCATCGGAGCAGGCCACTGAGATCAGTAGGCTCACGATCGTGTTTGCTGAGATGATGACTCCCTTAGAGTACTCAGCTATACTAGCCAATAGGCAGTACAGCCTAAATGAGTGAATAGATTTCATATTCGCTAGACACAAACTCTCTGCTAACAGGAGAGGGGATTTGGTTTCATACTCAGAAGAGCTC
>KQ962539.1:48764-66000 GCA_001563735.1 Leucoagaricus sp. SymC.cos
TGGCATAGAGTCCACTTGTGATTAGGAGCCTAGCAATGGAGCATAGAGCCAATCAATGCAGGGAGCCTAGCAATGGAGTGTAGAGCCAATTGATGTAGGGAGCTTAGCAATAGAGCATAGAGCCTGCGATATAGGGTTGCCTAGTGATAAAGTATAGAGCCCTATGGAGTCTGAGAGTACGATGCATGTGAAGGTTTGCAAAGGAAGTTATATACTTATGTTATTGCTACCTGGCCTATCTGGAAGAATTGGTGGGCCTTACCACACACTCTAGTGACAAAGGTCTAGCTTAGAGCAGGGTGTAACATGCAAAGGTTAATGTGCACCATATAACACTATTACATGAGCGAACACAAGCAGAGTTTAAAAGAGCAACTGATAAGAGCTCAACTAGTTATCATGCAATAGGTTTATGCATGATATAAACTAGTATATAACTTGGGAGTTATACCTACTACTACATTGGCTTTATATACTAAAGTAATACTACTAACTATAGACAATCACTGGGTCTAGGGAGAAGATAGGATTACGCTAAGATCCAAGGCAAAAGAGAGTGCTAGGGAACACTACCGAGCACTACAGTAAGGAGATGAAGAAATGTGGCAACATACTACATATCTGGAAATAGTCTGTTAAATATAGGACATGGATCACGCTGGGAAGTAAGGGTCAGATATAGAGTCATTAGAAGGATAGATAGATGAGTCTGGATCAAAAATGATGTCACCATCCAAATATGGAAACAAAGTTCCACTGATCATAACACAAGCAGATCAGATTTTGCTTGACTTTTTGCAGGTGTGACTGGTGGAAGTCTATCCACCAGTGATTGCCATGCTGGAGTGGCTGACCCATGTATAAGTGTCTTACCTTTCAGGTCAGTGGCTTGGGTGGACTCAGGGTCATACCCAGTCCACTGATATAGTTTAGTACTATTGAATTCAATCCCTTGGTCAGAGCTTGACAAGCTTCCTTTCATGCATATATCCTCATTACACATGTATTGATAACCCACTCTGTCATCGAACTTGTGTCTGTACTCACAATGATGAGCTATATTGATGTATGGATTAAGAGACATAGGGGGGATTATGCAAGGTCAACCATTTTCCTTGCATAATTCTTCATCTGAGTCATCAGTGTCTTCAAGGTCGAATCTAGCAGAGTGCTTAGTAGTACTCTGCAGGGGATTGTTGGTAGGAGCAGAGAGATTAGGCAGCTGGTTGGCCTTGCCATCATAAGGCATGAGGGTGTCATTTATAATGGTGAGTATTTGTTTTTGAGCAAGTAGTCAGTCACAGTATTGTTCAGAAGATTCATCTTCTGAATGCCCTTGGAAGAGCTTTTTCAATGCTCTTCCATCAAACATCTCATCTTTTGCTGTTGAATTTGAAGTTTCAACAATGGGTACTTGAGCATGTGGAGTTTCTTCTGTGTGATTGCTACCTTGGTCCTCAGCTAGTAGATCATCCTCAAATATAAATTCGAGGGCTCCTGAGTCCCCTTGTAGTGTGTAGTTTGGTAAAAACTGAACTTCCTGTGCAGTTGGTGCATACTCATGAAATCTGTGAGTAGGCATCCTATGGTACACCTTGTTCATAGGTGTAAGTAGTTGTGATTCAGAGACATAGACTTCTCATACATTAAAGTATGAGCTAATTAGTTTCTGAAGGTTATGAATTACTGTAAATTTGTATATAGACTGGTTCATCCTACCTCCAGTCTCCATAGTCTCTCTACAGATCTCAGCAGTGAGCTCTTCTGAGTATGAAACCAAATCCCCTCTTCTGTTAGCAGAGAGTTTGTGTCTAGCAAATATGAAATCTATTCACTTGTTTAGGCTGTACTGCCTATTGGCTAGTATAGCTGAATACTCCGAGGGAGTCATTATCTCAGCAAATGTGATTGTGAGCCTACTGATTTCAGTGGCCTGCTCTGATGGTTGAGAAACATTGTCTCTCAACTCATATAGGATTGATGGACCAGCGATGTTTGTCTGTCCATCTTCATTATCAGATTCCTTGCCCTTAATGGCCTAATCTCCAGATTGGGGCTTATTGGCAGCTGGATTTTCAACTTGTCAATCCCTTTTGGGGGGAATTGACTGTTGACATGTGCTTGGACCAGCTGATGACTGGTTAGTGCTCTTCGACTTCTGAGAAGCCATGCCATCAATGATGCTTCTTTTTTATATATAACATGACATGGGGATTTTACTGCATGTATACATAGTCTTGTAGTTCAGGTGAACTAAAAAAATGTAAAGCTGGGCTTTACAGGTGGTTGATCTTATGATGCTCAGTCTACAAATAGTTTAGACCTGTTATAATTGGGAGACTATGTAGAACAAGTAGTGTAAGATCAGTTGCTTATAAAGCAACTGATGTGAGTACATATACTCTTATGCTTACATAATAGTGATGGTGTGTTCACATCACAAGGACAAACATGTAGAGATAATTATAGTAAGAGTGCAGTCCTTACAGAAGTGCTCCACTCTTCCCAGCTACTCCAAACTATTTTATATAGTTTTCTATGAAAATACACTACTGATAAAGCAAAAAATATATGGCATAAAACATTCAAAAGTGACCTTTCTTATAGGGGTCATGATTTTCTTTTACTCAAGAGTAAATGCTTCAAAGGCTCTTGGATATGGCCACAATATCATGGTGGTGGCTCCTGGCTTCATAAACTTTATAGCTCCAACAATCCTGATAGTCACACATTTGTCACAAATTTCAATGTGACCATATGCACTATTCATACAATTCTCAATCACACTCCTATTAGCTTATATCAAGCCAGATTTTTCCCTCAAGAATCTGTAGGCTGCAGATACAGATACAGATTTGAAACTTATAAATACATCATTTTGTCCTGCCCCCTATATTGACATCCCCCTTATCCTATCAAGATGCTTCAACATCTCATTGATTTTCTCAATGATAATCCTTCTATGTTTGCTTTTAGCAAAATCAATCCACTTGAGCATGCACCTTTACCTCACACTCCTATCTCTTCTCCAACATGCCAGGCTGCATTTTCATGTCTCCATGTTTCACCTCCAGTATGCTGGGTTGTGTTTTTACGTCTCTATACTGATAGCTCTATATTCACACCTACATCTTATCTTCAGAAGTTAGTTCACTAGTAAGTCCCTCTCTTGAATGGACATACCCCTATTCCCCTATCTCTTCAATTTCTCATTTTATCCCATTCAGTGTTAGTTGTTTCTTTCAGACTTTGTACTTAGCTAGTCTATTTATGAGAATGCAGCTCTCTGTATATCTACTTTCTCTTTTCTTTTATTGCTACTAGTGTTTCAGTTTAGTCTCTAGGTCTGTTTTGAATAGTTTATTCCTAGCTTTGTTTGTACTTAGTTAGGCATGGACTGTGCTCAAGCACTGTGTAATAAATTGTTGAATTAAAAAAAAAAAAAAAAAAAAAAAGACCTTGATGACGATGGTATTTCCCATGGCAAGTGCTGGTGCCAACTTCATCATAAGCATCATCTAGCCACACAAATATTGATGCACTCATGTTTGCTCATGATTATGCATAACAGACGAAGTACATACTAAAGGTGAGTTCCATGAAATAATCGCTGCCTATTAGATATGAGATCAACCTCCTTCAACTCCTTGCACTGGAAGGAAAAATGCATACCACGACCCCCCAGGGTTCATGTCAGGTATAAGCCATCTTTTTCTCAGTGGTCTGTCACTGCAATGTTAGTTGGACAATACAAGGAGTGAAAGACCTCAAGAGCACACCTCAATGGTCTTCCTGTGGATTTTGTCTGCCTATCCAGCATAATATCTGATGAGGTCAATACAGCCTCTAACTTCAAGTGATCCCATTGCAGAGAAAGGCTTGCCTGGTGTATATCACAGACATTAAACAATACACAGCAGAAATCATGGTAGAATGACCCACTAACATTGAGAGCTTCAAGTGAAGCCAATGCATCAATATGCTTCTCCACTGAATCTGCAAGCCTTCTGAGGATCTATCCATGCTCTGAGCCAGGGACTTAAAGACCCCAAGACATTTTATAGGCCTATTGCAAAATTAACAATCTGATGATCCAATAATAAAGAAAGGTGAACCTTCCTAGCAGCTTTAACTGCAACATCAATATCCTTAGCTCCTCCATTGGGAATGGTAGTGATAACCTTTCCATTTGCTAAAGGTTGCTAGCACCAACATGGCCCCCTTGACATGAACTACTCAATTGACTCACTAGGGTTGACGACACTGATCAACTGAGGTCAATCATTACACAGTATGGACAGTGAAGAAGCACCAACTCAATCTTATCACCATCAATAGGATCAATCCATTGGCTGTTGATAAATAGTCTATATGTTGGTAACAAGTCTTGGATTCATGGCTGAATCCATGCAATGTCCAAAATCACATACCCCTTCTTGATTGTTACATTTTCTTTGAAGAGCTTTAAGTTAAATTTGTGAGTGTAGGTTTGGACCATTTTGTCTTGCACTTTCAAGAGCATTTCTAAACTCTTTATATATATCCTGAGAGCCCCATTCTACATCACACACACTCATAAGAGTGCTGATATTGGAAGCGTTCTCTAAGATATATTCTCATCCAAAATGGAAAACAATTTCAGGGTACATTACAGGATCTGAGAAGACACAGACTTCAATTGATGTGGTATTACTCATATTCAGAAGCTGATATGGGAAGTGACACATCTCCATGACATGCGTCCAACTTGCAGGAAGTGGACAACCAAATGGCAATAGGAGTCCATACCTAATTGATAATCATTGAACAATTCTCCTCTGGAGACTGAAGCAAATTTTAACAAAAGGGTCTATAAAGGTTGTAGCTGTAGTAGTTTGATTGTACCAAAGGGAGATTGACTTTGTCATAGATCATCACTACTATCTTGTTTGTACCACATGTATGCCTATACCAATAGACAGCAATAATTGCATAGATGGCAGCATAAATCTAACAACTCTTTTTTGATCCATCAGAGTGGAGGGATGGTCAGCAAATCTCTCACTTGATAAAGGTATCATCCCGTCATCAACACACTGGGCCCAAGGTAGCCCACAATTTCATGTTATGCACATGAACTTAACGAGATGAAAAGGTGGTAATTGGTTAGTCTTCAGCCCCACATCAAACTCATAGGTAAGTCTGACTCAACTGAATTTTCTGAACTTCCAAATTCAGGCCTGTTCAGCAACAAGAATTTTGAACCAGTTGTTTTCAAATTTCTGCCAATTTGCAATTGAACTCATCAGGTTTCAGGACCATGTGTGTGAAATTTTGCTGGCAATGTGCTCACAAGTTGGTGAGTCAGAGTTTGACATCAAAAGGGTGCCTTTCATTTTGCTCAAAAAGTTCAATTGTACCAAACAGTTTATACTATACATGTACACAATGCCTCATTGTGTTCAATATATTAATAGCATCAGGTCTCTGGGTCCACCCTCTCTCCATGGTCATTAAGAATCAGAGTTTCTGCCCAATGTTCATTTGTATGACCTTAACCTGAGTGTATCTACAAGTTTTCCCACTATGTGAGTCTTCTCATGATGAACATTACAGAACTACTCACATATTGAGCGCATACTGGCCAAGTTCCCTCCCCATACCTGATTGCTTGTATCCACCAAATGGAACATTCATATCAGTTGCTTGAGCACAGTTGACCTATGGGTGAGTGAGTGAGGCATTATTAACTTCGAAGGCAACTCAGGGAGTCATAACAAAAGGTGAATGCACCTATATGGTGTCAGCCTCCAGAGCATGTGTGACCCTAATTGCTCTGCTGGCATTCTCCATGAACACGTTTGCACCCAATCCATATGTGATATCATTTGCAATTTCAAGCACCTCTATGAAATATTCCAGGTAGGGCCATTGGTATCGCACCCTTGTCTGATTATACAAACCATGGACTTTCTTCAGTCTTAAACTTCATGATCAAACAAACTGGTCCAAAGATCTCATCCTGCATAATGCTCACACTTGGTGTCATGTCTATAAACATTGTCAGCTTGATGAAGAAACCTTCTTGTCTATGCCTCTCTCTGCCAATGTGGACTTTTGCTCCCTCCTCTTTATTGGACTTGATAAATACCATAAAATGGTTGAATTGGAGCTGCAAGATCTGGGGACCATGTTGAGTGGATAGATCAAATGGTGAGCCTGTATTCTTATGAACATCTGGGTGAGAACAGTGAACTTTTTGAGGAAGGTAGAATAAATGGATTCTTGGATGAAGATGTGGGAAGCTGTGATGCAGGATTGACCCATGTTGGGGTTATGCAAGCATTCAGCACATAACAAGAAATAAATATAGGACAGATATACAATATTCCTGTAGCAGCCCATTTTAGAGTCTGTTCCAAATTTGCATTGTCAAACACTATAGTTAGACTTTTCCCACCTAACTCAAGAGTAACAACCTTCAGGTTCATCTCTGAAGAGGCCTTCAAGATCTTCCTTCCCATCAAGGTACTATCTGTAAATGCAACCTTCTGAATTTTCAGGTGAGCTGCAATAGCTGAGCCTGCAGTGGTGCCTATGCAACATAACCCATCAGACAGAGACAATCGGTATGAACATACACCCAAGTGCTTACCATATCCGTTCACAATGTTGATGATGCCAGGAGGGAAACCTGCTCCATTGGCCAGGTCTGTGATTCAAAGTGCAGAAAGTGGAGTCATTTCAGATAGCTTGAGGACGACAGTATTGCCGGTTGCGAGAGCAGGTCCCAACTTCCATGATGCCATAAGCTAGAATATGGTTAGTCACCCCAAGCATCGTTCCAGCTGCTCATGAGAGACTTGCCAGAGGGAAGTTCCACAGGATGATACATCCCTACAAATTGGTGAGTCAATATCAGCTGAGGATAGTGGAGCACTAGACATACAACAACACCATAGGGCTCATGCCTGGTGTGCACCATCTTATTCTCTGTTTGATTGACTTTCCATGAGTTTTATCAGCCTACCCTGCTTAATACCTCATCGTGTATATGACACCCTTTATGTCAAAAGCCTTGGTGGCAGCATATGTCTTGCTTAAACATCACAAATCAGCATATATCCACCTTTTATTATGAGCGATACATACCAACATTCAGTGCTTCCAAAGTATAAAGCTCACCTTGATGTTTTTCCAATAAATCTGCAAATCTTGACATAATTCTTCCACACTTAGCACTGGAAGCTTTGGGGCCCCATGATGTCTTGAATGCTTTCTGCACTGCATCAATGGCAAGATTAATGTCTGTGGCTGTTGCTCTAGCTATGGATGTGAGGACTTTTGTGGTGGCTGTGGATATAAGCCAGGGATGAGTGCAATGAAAGCTGAGAGTTGAACATACTTGGATCAATGACACTGATTGGCATCAGGTGCTTAGTGGGCAGTCACATGCTAGGTTTTAGTGTACGTACTCAACTATGCCTCCCTCAACAGGATTAACCCATTTCCCACTGATGAACAATCTATTAAGGCCAGATAAATATTAGGATACAGTCGACCAGTCAGAGGAGAAGACTGACCCAGTATTGAGAGTAACATCTCCTCTGAAAGTCAGAGTATTGAAGTGACTCTGTGTGTATGTCTTCAGCATTGCTATACTGGTGGAGAGCAAAATGCGTTGATAGCTTTGAACACACAAGGTCACATATAAGAGACCCAGTCCGACTATCCTATGCTCCATGGATAAGTAAGCAAATCTCAGTTGAAGACCTCATGCTCTGGCACATGTCGCTATTTGGGTATGAAGCATCACACAGCCAGATATCTGCAGGAGGGTTGAAGGTCCCAAGCAACTCTGGGACCTTCATACACTGGGCAGGCAAGTCAATATCCCACATGGCTTATTGAAACTTTATCATGTAAATATCCAATGCAATCACGATAAGGTTGGAATCTTTCTGTATAATTTCAATAGTACAGCTGCCATATCAACTCACCAGCCCAGTGCATACTTATTAGTTATCAGGTGGGCATGGTCGGACTAGAGGGTAGCCAGCAAGAAAACCCATTGCTGAATGGGGGCTATATGATGTTGATGGGGTGAAGTTGGGTCTTCGCAGGTACTTCTCATGGAGGCCAAGCTTTCATGAGGTGTTAGACTGTGGGGGTTAACATTCAGAAGACTTGGAAGCCAAGCACCATAGTATTGAAAGAAAGAGCATAAACGTACATACGGGTATTTCTCAAAGTTTTGAGGAGACTTTGAGTGGTACAAATCTTGGTGCTCTCTACTGTCAGTAAAACTGCTAAAACAAAGTATGACGGTGTATTGTAACTCATTGAGAAACACATCAAGTATCGCCAATGCATTGACAATTACCACCCATGAGTACCAATGTATGTGGCTAAAGGTGGGGGGTCAGCCAAGGTATTGGCCAGCACTCTATGTCACTCTATATGAGAGAAGATACACAGCACACTTGCTCAATATATTGACTGCACCTAACACGTTTTGCCATGGGTTGGCGGGTACAGAGTGCACTCACCAATATGCGGCTCAGCATCTGACAGGTATTACACTGCAAATAACATCATATGTCATGGGGTCGGAGTAACATATGCAGCATATGCCACAGCCTCCTCAGACTTGGTTGTTCCCCTAGTGATCTGCATTGCCTCACCATGACTCACAACAAGATGTCAGAATACCCTGATACACCAACTTGCATAGGACGTCAATTTCTAGCTGCCACCGTTGTTTGTCTGGCCACACCGTCAGAATAATCACTCACTGGCTTTGACAACTTCAGACAACATGCAACAATGATCCAAAACTGGAACCGTTGTGAAGTGGAAACACTTTTGGTGTCAAGCAAGGTGTCTTTTACTATGAAGAAAGAGCTCGTGCTTGACAAACCTGACTTTGCTTCAATGGTAACTTCACAGTCATTTCTAACCGAGAATATTTTTGGAAAACCAGAACAAGGGACCAAAGCACGGATGTCATACCTGTCTTGAATGATGTCTTCTAACAGCTTCCCATATGCTATCCAATATCTGCCAACCATGGCCAGTTCTCGAGCTCAATGAGCCAACTAGGAGTGAACCTACTTGTCATTTTTTTTTTTTTTTTTTTTAAAAAAAATCAACAATTTATTACGTGGTGCTCGATCACAGTCCGCGCCTAACTAATTACAAATTAGCTAGGAGAATCCAGTCCAGAAAAGAAAAACGGAGCTATTTACTTGTATCCAGAGTGTTTTAGTAAAACTATAGAAGACGCAATGGCGACTACAGTACTATTACAGAGAAGAAGAAAGAGGAAGATGATTATAGTCAAGCTCAAATAAACTTACTGGAATACCAAGACATGGAAGTCCCGATGCATGCGGAAGTGGAAGAGAAGGGTGAATGGACACGGAGACATTGTAACGCAGCCCAGTGTGTCGTATAGGTGTGGCAGGAAATTGTACAGGAGATGGCGATGAGGAGACGCTTAAGCGAAGCCCAGCTTGTTGTCGTATGGTATAAGGGGGGTTATGTAGTGGGGCATTAGAATTAAATGCGAATGCCTGAGGATTGCATTCAAGGAAATCGATGAATTCCTTGAACGTGGATATGGGTTTGTCTTCTCGAACATATAGAGGACAGTTAATGATGATGTGTTCACGAGATTCCATCCAGAAGCCGCATCGACATCGGGTAGATTCTTTGGGAAAGAACCTCGATCAGTATGTTCCAATAGGGGCGTGATTGGTTATAGTGCGTATAGTGCATGTGACGATGTTGAAATTAGTGACAGGCAAGTCACTGGTATTGAGGGAGTATGAAGCACATAATTCTCTGAGCCAAGAACCGCCGTTATGATATTGAGGCATGATGATGTCACCTCAGAAGTGTTTGCTCCGCAACATAAGGAACAAATGTCCTCGATATTGTGTGTTGGTGCGGAAGGTGTGTTGCTATTGTTTAAGACAGGAGTTGGTGGTTTTCTTTCGAAGATATGACATGGAGACGCTTGGGCGCAACCCAGCATGTCAATGATTAAGTTTCGCGGTCAAATGGACTTTGCATAGTAGGCAGCAGGAGTGACCAGGTTTTTCAGGCACTGAGTTACAGTCACAGAGGGCGAATTTGGATGGGATGTACCAGAATTCGATTTTATGAAGGCTAGAGCGTTCTAGCCATGGGCATAGGGCATTGGCGACAGCAATTGAGTGATATTGGCCTTCATGTATGGAAGGATCCAATAGGCAATGTGATGATGGAAGGTGATTGGTAAGGATGACGTATTTGGTGACGTAGTCAGGAAGTGAAGCTATTGCTTTGCATAGTCCAAAATGTTGAGCGGCGAGTTTGGTTTCAGATGAAGTACATCGTCCACAAGGAATAGTGGTGGAATGAAGAAGGGCACCGTTGTGCCAAATCTGATAACAGGTGGACGCCTGTAAGCAATAATCATTTGGGACACTGCCATCGGTGACTATGATGGCAGTGTCAGAAGAGGAGTGAGTGGAGAAGGTGCATGCATTGAGTTTCCACAAATGGTTTCCAAGTTCTTCAAGGCTTGACCTATTAAAATCAAAGAAAGAAAAATGATCAGAGAAATTGTCTAGGAGACGTAAGCCAGGATAATTAGCATTATGTAAAGGGGAGAATTTTTCTTCAACATTGAATAGAATATCATCAGCGTCAACAAGGGGGCCTTGAATAGTCACCCTGTTACATTCAGAGAGAAGGTCTAATGACCTGGGGTGAGAAAGGGTGCCTTTAGCGTTGTGAGCGCTAAGGAGAGTGTGAATGGGATGGGATTTAGGGAGCGTGATGTAACGTAAACATGCGCGCTTGGTTAGCTTTTTGAGATGAAGATGTATAGGAATGAGACCAGCGAGAGACTCAATAGCTCTGGAAGGTGAAGTGTGGAATGCGCCTGTAATCCATAGAGCAGCGTTTCGTTGCATTTGTCATAAGAGTTTGAGTTTGTTGACAATTGGAGCGCCAGCAAAGTACCATAGACAGCATCTGTATGTGGCAAGAGGGATAACACACGAACGATATAAAAGTCGTTTTTGATGTGGTAGAAGTCCACGCGTTGAGTTGCCAAGCATTTTCATTGTGCAGACAGATGAGAGGGATTTTGTTGACCAATATCGTACATGTTCATTGAAGGTCAACTTGCAATCAAAATAGAAGCCTAGGTATTGCCAGAACTCTTGGGGCTTTAGAGGAGAGGAAGTAGTGAAAGGCGTGAAGCCAAGATCAATGGAAGGGTTGTCATCTCCAGGGATTCATGAGAAGTTGAAAATTTCGGACTTGTCATGTTCCAAGAGAAGTCCAAAGGAATCGACAAGGTTGACTAGTGAGCAGTATGCTGCCTTGATTTTGTTATGGCACTCACGCCATGTTTCACCTTGAGCTACGATAGTACCATCATCTACAAAAGATAAGAAAGAAACAAGGCCAGAATGTTTTTGACTAGTGAGGAAGAGAAGAGGGGCCAAATAGAGACCGGAAAGAATAGGAGAGAGAGCGGACCCTTGTCCTACTCCTGTGTTAAAGTCAAATCGAGGCAACAAAAAGGAGTTATACAAATATGTGGTAGATCATCCTATCAAATAATTGGAAAAGAAGGAAACAATTTCAGGCGCAAAACCTTGTTTTTTGAGAATGTCCAAAAGCATTGAATGATTAAGGGAAGGAAAAAATTGGGAAAAATCGAAAGCTAGGACTGAAGTATGTAGCTTTTTATCCCAGCCGGCGCATATAAGGTGTGTAAGAAAGACTCCCGCGTCTTCTGTACTTCTTTGAATGATTCCACCAAATTGAGAGGGGAAGATTGCTTCATATTTGACTGCTTCGAATTGCATTTGTTTAGCAAGCATTTTCTCGAAAAGTTTTCCTAAAGTGTTTAATAGGACGATAGATCGAAAGGCTTTAGGAAGGTGATAAGACGGTTTGTTGGGTTTGGGAATGATGACTGAAACCAATTCTTTGAAGTGAGGTGGCCAATAACCAACAGATAGGCATGCATTGGCTAGTCTGGTGAAGAAGAGAGGTATGCGATTGTCGACAGATAATAGCATTTTAAGATGTGCCCATGAGATGTGATCGAGGCTGGGCGTCGATGTATTGGAGCAGTTTTTAAGGGCTTCAGTGAGTTCTAAGAGAGAGAATGGTGTCCATTTTCTTTCGGGGATGTCGGGTAGGTCATCAAGCATGTGGGCGTTAACAGGTCTGTTAGACGCTAAATTGTAGGTTTGATCAAAAGCTTGCCAAAGGACGTCAAGTGAGTGGCAAGGTTTGTCGTTATGAATGATAGCTCGAGCAGGCGGGAGCTTACGATCTTTGACCCAAGGCATGAGGTCCCAGGGTCGTTTCTTATCTTCCGCAATTTCTTCGATCTTCGCATCAAAAAACCTCCTTTTAGCTAACCGTACTGATTTCCAAAAAATGCGCCAGCTGTCTTTGACGCGATCATTACGGTATCGCTGTAATGCTTCTCTACACTCGTCGTTCCACCATGGCTTTGAGCGCGTAGAAATAAAACTCATCGTGGCATGTTTTTCCCATAGCACACTGACGAGGTCAGCTATCTGCACTGAAGCACTTAGGATATGTGCCTCAGTCAAAAGATTTGCTGACAGGAGCACCAAGAGCCCTACTGCCAACTCATTAACAAAACTTTGTTCTTCGTCAGAACCTCGTTTAAGACCCTTTCTCTGAATGGGAATGAATTTAGGAGAAACAGGGATTGTGATCGCAAGTGGAGCGTGGTCAGATTGCAGTCGATATTCGGGAAGTATGTAGTGACCGTCGACACTGACTTCATTGGCGATGAACATAAGATTGATTGTAGTGTTATTTTTGGAAAGATCGGCAGAGTATTGAGTGGGTAAATTGAAGATTGGGATGGAGCGATCAAGGCCAAGATCGGTCATGATATCCATGAGGTGGGTAGCGTGTTTAGAATGAGTGTCGCAATTGGCGTCCCATTCCTTGGATCATATATTGAAGTCTCCACTGATGTAGAGCATTGGGGAAAGTAGATTGACGCATTGCTGGAGATGATTTAAAGCAGTATGTTTATCGTCTGAGTATATGTTCATCAGGTGGTAGACTTGTTGTTTGTAGGACAGGGACAGGATAAGGATATCGCAGTCGAGGTCAGTGTAAGAATTGACAAGAGAGGGTCGTAGATATAAAAGGCATTTATGGACATAGGCCATAACCCAAGGTTTGATAGAGGGGGGGAGACAGGGAGCGAGATAAATCCAGTCAGGATGGATCGGTGCTCCTATGACGTGTTTGCCTAGAATGGAGTCAGTAGAAACAGTGTTTCTAACTACATTCCATACAGGTTCTTGGAAGAAAATAATGTCAAAGTTATTAACTAAAGTGACTAAAGAAGTTTCCATGACGGAATAATTATGATTAACATTGAAAGAGAAAATGTGAAGTGAATCGATGTTTAAACTCTTCATGAAGGAACGTTGGACCCTCGTCAGTCCTGTGGTGAAAAGGTAGCCTGTTTTTGCTGAATAGCGACTTCGACGCGTTGAGCCCTTTGGGCTTTGGCTTCTTGGGCTTTGTTATCATGCCAAGTATGATTGAAATGATTATGCCAGTACGGGCATTGCCTGTCATTGGCTAAATGGTCACCTTTGCAATTAATGCATTTGAAATCGTGAGGGCAAGGCATACCCTCTGTGGTAGCCTCACAAGGAGGTTTCGCTTTGGGATTCACTTGGCAGCACCAGGCTGCATTGCGGCAATTCTCGGTCTTGTGCAGACCGCCACACTTAGCACATTTCCATCCTTGAGATTTGCACTTAGCAGTAATGTGTCCCCATTTCCAGCAGTTCTGGCATTGGGAAACTCCAGGGTGCATGTTGCATGCCCTAATAACAGCTACATCTTTATCAAAGTTGAAAGAACGATTGGTAAGCAGTTTGGCATTGGTTCCATTTTGTGAATCCCAAATGTCAAACCAAATGATCGCCATGTCAGAGTGTGGAGTCGCTCTCATGACGCACAGGGGGGAAGCGAGAGTAATGTTCTCGAAAAGGGGGTTGTGGTTCATAACATATAAAACATCGTCAGCTGTCAGCTGATTAGAACCGTCATCATGCCAGTCTGTCGGCATATAGAAATTGACCCCAACAATTTTGAGGTAGGACTTGGACATAGGAACCCTAGGGATAGGGACCTTGTCTTTGTCACATTGAATAGCTTTGGAAAGCCATTCGTGGATGATGTCGCATTCACCAGGGGTGGGAACAAGGTTGGTGGAGAAGGCGAGGCCAAATGCAGTGCCAGAGCGTCCTTCAGACATGGCTAAAACATGAAGTTTTGAATGCTGATTGATGAGGCCGCGATTAACAGTCTCAAGAATGTGATGGTGTCGCTGTAAACAGTTAATGGTTACTGTCTCGGAGTAAGGGATGAGGACTTGTTTGCGGGTAGGTCCCCAAGTAGTCGATTTAATGACAAATTTCTTCTTTTGTGGAATAGAAGTATTAGTGTTTCTGCCATTGGCGTTTCCAATAGCAGCTTGATGAATAGCAGCAATACGGTCGGCAGGTAATTTGTCGCCATAAAGCTTGACAAGCTCAACCAGGTCAACCACTTGTTTAGTGGCATTGGTAGAAGGAGTAGGAGCGTTAGACCGGGAAGCCGCAGCATATGACTTAACCAGCTGTGAAGGGGGAATAAAGGAAGGGGAAGGATTTGTACCAGAACATGGTGGATTACTCACTTTAGGTGTGGGTGGTTTGGGCGGTGGAGGAAAAGCTGCTTTGATAGGCAGCTTGGGAGGAGTATGCTTGGGCATAGGTTTGGTCGGAATTGATTTGACACCTTGAGTCGCTTTAGCGCCTTCAGTCAATATCATTTCAACGTCTTGATTTTCAAGAGGTTGCGAGGAAGGAACAATTTCCTTAGCCTTGCCCTTGTTTTTCTTTTTGATGTATGGTGGCCTAGTTGGAAAAAATAGCCTGTCCATGAGTTGTTTAAGAGTAAAGTTTTTCACGTCTTTTGGGACATAGCCCTCGATAATACTGTTGTCTTCGATGACTACCTACTTGTCATTGAAGCCATTAACAGTCGCGCCAAAAATGTGATATCAATGAGGCGACAGTTCACAGTGAAAGCTCCATCAATTTACCATGCAAGCTCAACCAAAAGACCAGTCGGGTATGGTTCCAAGGCATTAAACCATTCAGAGGAATACTGCAACTTTGTGAGGAAAAGTCACACGTTTGAACGTTGAAGACGCTCTACATGTTGACAGGCCTAGAGCAAAAACAAAACAAGTAGTTGGAAACGAGCGTCTCGTGAAGTCAACTTTAGCTATGTAATAAGTAGATCTTTGTTGTTGATATTAATCACACAGCTGCTGGTAGGAAGCATAGGGCCTAGTAGATGCACTCCTCTATTGCCCATGCGATTCTTGAGAAGAGTCAAAGACAGCTTCTCTGAGTCTACTAATTTGTGGTATCAAAGTTCAGAATAGACTCATAATCAGCATCATATTGGTTAGACACTTAAATGACCAAATCTGTAGAAAGCGAAACAAAATCATATGAGGCAGATAGTTAATTCATAGACAACTAGAGATTACTTCCGAAAACAGGCCGTAAAATCTGGCCAGAGTGAGATATCAAGCTTCAAGCCTTCAAGCCATATAACTAACCCGCCAGGAATCCAAGGTTTGACTGTTGCACTTTATGTCACAGGACAGTTAATAACGGTGTATATCCTAAGTGTCCCGATAGGCGCACGAAGAAACATTAGGAAGAAAAGATGATGTGGCATTCTCATTTTCCCATAGAACAGACCTTGACTACATGACTAGCACAACCCCGCAACAGGTAAAATTCCTATGAAAACAAACATTGAGTGTCGAATGATTACTCCCAATTTCCGTGAGAGACAAAAAAAAAGAGGGTGATGAATGGCACCATACTACCTCTACCTCTATGCCGCTTCCAGTCAGCTTAGCCAAAGGTGAAAGTGCTCACGTCGAGAAGTTATTGAAAGAACAGATAAACTGCCAGCAGCGGGGCGCTCTGTAATTGTGTACACAGTCGCTCCTCCTGGCCCTGACCGTTCATCAATTAACCGTGTAATTATCTTCTCTATAGTATATTCAAACGACACGACGGTTACCACACAGGACAACAAACAGATTGAATTATGGGACAATCATGAAGTTCGAAATTCAAACCATGGTTCCCCGTACAAGCCCTTATCCTTTCCAACCAGTTGGCTAATTATCATAGCGGGCGACCATCTAAGCAATCACAATTTTAGACATACAGCACGTTACAACTACCCCTGCCTCCGTGATTCGTCAAGCAAATTCAAACACAGCCCCGAGACTATGCTGCCAAAAGAGTGGACAACTAAACGTCAACTGCGTGCAGTCTAGATGTGTTCCCATTGTTCTCGCTCAACCCACGATTCTTCATCCCGAGGTACAGTCGTGCGGCCTTTCAAACATTTACGTCAGGATGCCAGAAGTCCAAAGTCCTGATAAAATGGTGCTCACCAAGAGAGGATTGAGCGCCATCCAAACACTGCCGTAAGATCAGCGTTGTTAGGTACGGAGTGAACGGCTGAGGGATATCGATGGTACTTACATGAGGAACGGCATCCAAAGGTACTCTGATGCAGGGGTTAGGAAAAAGAGGACGGATAAACCAAGAAAGAGGGCTGCAGCGAATCGAGATAAAGGTCAGCTCAATCGCATTCTTCGGCTTCAACGGAAGGTCGAACAAACCTATAACACTGATCGAGGACGAAAAGGTCAATGCCTTAACGGCAGCTTGAGAGTGAAGAAAGTACTTACGCAAAGAAATACATTGCTCCTTGCCGAAGGACAATATAGAACGTCGGGATGGTCCTCTCCATCGAAGGAAGCGAACTCAAGTGGATCCGGGAGCTAACTCTAACTTGACGCGCGGCAGCTCGGAACTGTTTGTAGGTAATGATAAAGTAATACACTGTGTGCACATCATTGTGAGCGACTTGGAAAATCTGAAGATAGGCGACACTGACACTGTGCAATGATTGGGAGAAATCTAACATACAACGGATGAGACACTGACGACTGGAGTAAGGAATTTGAACATGGCGCTCACAATGCCAAAACGTCTGGCAATCGGGAACCGCGGTAAGCGTGTATGTTGCAACCAAAGGGAACAGTGTTGACAAGGGTGATGGAGGGATTCATGATGTCAATCATCGCACATAG